>OZ038513.1:1572500-1597500 GCA_964036315.1 Acanthosepion esculentum | reverse complement strand
TAGAGGGCGTAAAAGACGACATTGGAGCCGCTCTGATCAATTTGGATCAGTTCAAGTCGTTCAATAGGGTCGACCATCAGCACCAGGCGGCTGTGCTGCAGGCCACCGGATTCAAACCCGACTTCTGCAGGTGGATCAGCGTGCTGTAATTCTCTCCCAGTGCTGTGGTGTAGGGAAACGGTCGGGCCCTTTTACACTGCCACGGTCGGTTCTTCATTGTTGTCCGCTGTCGCCCCTACTTTACACTTTGGCTTTCGACCCTCTCCTTCGCCGGCTGATGGACAAGCCGTGCAGACCGGCTCTGTGGAATCGATGTGCTTCGTGGGATTCGAGCCAGTTACCTGGTACCCTGATGACGTATCCATTTTCGTGTCGTGTCGCAGCGACATTGAGCTGGTGCAGAACGCGCTTGAACAGTACGAGAATGGCCCAGAATTAACCGTGACAAGTCTTCCGGCTTTCGGCTTAGGCTCTTAGTGTGTTTCTCCTCTGGGCCCCTTCAGTTGGACTGACGACGCTGTCTAGATTCTTGGAATGTGGTTCGGGCCGGGTCTCCAGCTGAAGAAGAATTGGATGGAGGTACTGGCAAAGGTCAGAGCAGCGGTCCGGACTTGGCTACAAAGGCGGTTGTTCTTGAGCGTAGGGCTGAGGTGTGCTTTGCTTTCGTCTTTAGCCTCATTCTTTACCGGTTGTCGGAAACGTAGGAAGGCGATCGAGCGCTTGCTGTTTTCCCTCTTGTTGGGTGGACGCAAAGCTGAAAGTCTGCGGAAAAGTCTGTGTCCAACGGACGTGTCATCGGAGGCAGCGAATACCACACTTGGAGTGTCATCAACACGCCTCGAAGTTGGTTTTCCTATGCCGACAGTTGACAGATTTACCCTAAACAATGAGTGTTAGGGCCGTCTGCTCTAGCTTTACAATCACTCCTTGCAGTTCCGAGGCTGAATGCTATCGTAAGCCCAGGAAACAGTTCGAATTCTTCTTCAAATATCAAACGGCCTTGCGTGCTAATCCGCGTTCAAATGACCTTTCAAACCTAGAAGGACATTGTATCAGGAACTAATGGAGGGTTTGCGTCAGACTTGGAGTGTGGTTCGGGCCGGGTCTCCAGCTGAGGAAGAATTGGTTGGAGGTACTGGCAAAGGTCAGAGCGGCGGTCCGGACTTGGCTACAAAGGCGGTCAAATGACCTTTGAAACCTAGAAGGACATTGAATCGGGAACTAGTGGAGGGTGTCGCGTGGGATCCACTCTGTGAGCATCTCAGCTTGTCGGTGACCGAATTGCGTTCTCTCTGGTTCCGGGCCCCAGCAGCGAATTACCTCAGTAAACCTGAGTTTTCGCTTACCTGACGATGGAGCCGGAACGCGCCATGTCTCAATGATGTGGACTTCAAAGTGGTCCGGGTAGATATGCATGACTGTCATTGGTGTAAACTTGGTTTAGAAGAAACGGCTGCGCCTGCCTTTTACCACTGTCCTCAAATGCTTCCATTCTGGGATCATGTCGTCGAATTGACGGCTCGTATCGATCCCGTCTTGTGCCCATTGATCTCGCATACGCATGTGATAAAGTGTCGCCCCCGTCTTTTGGGGTGAGACGGATGGTGTTTCTGACACTGCTAGCCATCGCAAGGATGGTGGTCTGGATGACACAGATGGAAGGAATCTTAAGATACGAACGTTGATCTCATCAAGATCTGGTTGAACTCTTTTGATGTCAGCTCAAGAGGAAGATCAGAACTGATAGAAAGCGTTTGTGATCGGCAGATTTCTACGAAAGATTGGTAAAAGCGGAGATCTTAGGTTGTGTGAACGGGGCAAGTCTGGTTGTTCGGTTTTAGAAGCTTTTTGACACAACGGGGCGGCTTCCTGCTAGTCTCTTACCCTGGTTAATCTAGACACTTTTGTCTACCTAGTAAATGGAAGTAATTGTTGTTTCCGGGCTGCTCCCAGAATTCTCTTTTGTTATGATTCATGTCAAGATCCCCATACTCCCCAGTATGTTTTTGTTTCTACCCCTCTTTTTTTTATCTAGACTGGCATAATACAATGTGCTCTCTTATTTTTCTGTTGGGTGTAGGGGTTCTACGAACATATTTTAATTACGTTATTGGGTACACCCTCTCCTCGCATTTCATGTCATAATTTTATATATTTTTATATAAAAAGCCTACCCCCCCCCAAAAAAAAATAATTATATATATTTTTCATGTCATGGGTATTTTTAGTAGGATCCTTGTAAACAATCGGTATGTGTTGAACTGAAATGCGATGAATGTGTTCTTGTGGTGTATGAGTAAATTGTAATTAATGAAGGGGTTGTGATCTAGATTACCCAGGTGTAGGATACTGTTGTGGAGTTATTTCCACAATAGAAACTGTATTCGGACTAAATGCGTCCTAAACACGATAAACGTACAGAAACGTTAGGAACTTGTAATAAAGTGTGTACGCAGAGTAATCGAGTTGTGGCCACTGAACACTTCTCCTCTTCTCGACTACTACTGACTCCTACTTATAATAGATGGGAGAGTCTATTACCTATAGACTAGGTGTCTTTCACTATGACAGATACTCAGGGACGACCAACCTTTCCCCACAAGGGTATGGTCTTGTGAAACATGAAATGTAATAGAAAAAAAATTTCTACGAATATCAAATGCATACAAACGATAAGCAAGATGAATCTTCCTGAAGAAACATCAACTCCAGTTGACAAAAACAAATTTTAAAAATTATTTACTATAAAATCTCTAAAATTGCTAACCTCATCGTGAAAAAAAAATTCCCATGCAAGTTCCAAATTACAGAGAACAAATATTATTTACGAATTTAGATGTCCCTTTGGTACCTGGTTCCCGACTTATTCAAATAATTATATTGAATATACTACAACTTAGCCTACAAAATAAACACCCATTCTTGAATGTTCTTGTTGTGTTTCGTAATAATACATTCACTACTTCGTTGTATATATATATATGTATATATATATATATATATATATATATATATATATATATATATATATATATATATATATATATATATAATATAGAAAAAACAAATGAAAAGTTGCAAATTAAAAAAAATTGAATGTTTTTTTTTGTGAAAGTATTTATTTATATTATTTTATATATATATTTGATATTTCAGATCGGCCCCGATCTTTCATCAGCCATTTCTGATGAAAGATCGGGGCCGATCTGAAATATCAAATATATATATATATATATATATATATATATATATATATATATATATATATATCTACTTTCACAAAAAAACATTCAATTTTTTTAATTTGCAAGTTTTCAGTTGTTTTTTCTATATTATATACATATTAAGAAAGTATACGTGGCTCCTCATTATGCTATATATATATATATATATATATATATATATATATATATATATATATATATATATATGTATATAAACTGCATCTAGAAATTATATGCAAGTTATGAATTGGTATAAAGAGTTGCGTCTTTAATGTTAAAAGTTCTATTATGATGATGTTTAGATTCTACTCAAAATTATTAACTTAGATATGTAGTGATAGAGACAACTATTGTTTTTGGTTGGGAGAAATTTTACTAAGTTAACAAAATAGACTAATTTGACTGTCAGTAATTTATTTGCAACTATTTATTTTGATACTTTTACATTATTATACCTTGTAAAACTAATGTAAAAAAATAATATGAAAAGATTTTAGAACAAATTCGTCAATTTCTTAAAGGAAAAACATTAAAAAAAATTTTATTTTAAAAATGAAAGATATATTAACAAAAAATAATAAGAACCTCCTAAAATTTATTACACAAATGCTCCTTTTCAATAACTCTTAGCAGCCTATTGTCAACATCTGATGTTAGATTTGCAATTTTAGCGGCTAGTAAAGTTGTTTGCAGCAAATTTAACTGCTTCCCAGATGTCACACTTGCTGTTGAATTGCCTTCCATTAGAATAAATATCTCTCTTGTGGATGCTCCACAGGTTCTCAATGGGATTCAAGTCACAGCTATTTGAAGGCCAGTCCATAAGAGAATCTTCAACAAATCCCTTTTCTTTCAACCAGGATTTAGTAAACTTTGATGCATGACTTGGTGCGTTGTCTTGCATAAAGATCATAGATCTACGTTTGGCTAAAGACTGGTTATCAAGCCATTCAAAGAAATATTGCTCTAGAAAATCACAGTAACTTTTGGAATTCATTTTAACCCCTTCTTTCAGTTTAAACGGACCCACGAACTCATTACCAATAATCCCAGCCCATATCATGATCCCACCGCCGCCTTGTTGGCGTTTAAAAATTTTCTTGAGTCATGTTGCTTGCAAACCCATCCTTGAGCCCATCCATCGGGCCCATCCAGGGTGATCCTTGATTCGTCTGTAAAAAGCACTTTACAGAAATCAGTTTTCATGTATTTTTTGCCCACTGCAATCTTCTTTCCTTATGTTTCTTTTGTTAAAATGGGTTTCTTTATTTGATTTTTTACATCAGCAAATTTCCTTAATGCTTTACACCTTGTTTCCCTTGACACCATAGGAGCTCCAGCAGCCTCAAATATGAACGCACTTGACGCATTTGGGTTTCTTATTAATTCTCTTCGGATACGTGATAGATCTCGCTTTGTTAAATTCCTGAATTCAGCCCGAGACTTTTTTTTCCTTGGTTGAATTCCCATTTGACATATTTTCTTGATTGTTCGATGATCCCTTTTCAAATCCTTAGAAATTTGAAGCGAAGACTTTTCTTTGCTAATTTCTTTGATTATATAGTTCTTTTCATTCATTGTTAGTTCTTTTTTACGAGACATAATACTAAATTCTAGTTCTTGCAAATAATCTCTTGACACTGCAAATTGCTATAATTACTGAAAAAATACTAAATATCAATCTGAAATTGAAAATTGGGACTTAATTGCTTTCATGCTTACTCGCTATACATAATAGTACAAATTATTTCATTGGATAACACATATCTATGAATTTTACATAAAATATTTGACAATACCTCTTTTGCATATAATCTCTAGATGCAGGTTATATATATAAACACAAATAAAACCTCTTGCTGTCTTAATTTTATTGGGTCAATGGCCTCTCAGATATAAAATGGGTGTTATTAAAATTTTCCTTGGGAGAGCGGACGGGAATTCGTCCGCTTTCCTTTAAAGAAATTAATAACTTTCTCATAATTCCATATACGTCTTCTTTCTTTCTTTTTTCTTTCATTATTTCATTCTTTCTCAAAATTTCATATACGTCTTCTTTCTTTCTTTCTTTTTTCTTTCTTTCTTACTTTCTTTCTTTCTTTCTTTCTTTCTCGTAATTCCAAATACGTCTTCTTTCTTTCTTTCTTTCTTTCTCGTAATTTCATATACGGCTTCTTTCTTTCTTATAATACTGCATACGCCTTTTTTTCTCACTTTCTTACTTTTTATTCTATTTTCTTTCTTTCTTTATTTCTTTCTTTCACTCTTTCTTTCTTTCTTTATTTCTTTCTTTCTCGTAATTTTATATACGTCTTCTTTCTTTCTTTCTCTTATTTTTATATAAGCCTTCTTTCTTTCTTTCTATCTTTCTCGAAATATCTTATACGTTATCTTTCTTTCTTACTTTCTTTCTTTCTTTCTCATAATTCCTTATACGCCTTCTTTCTTTCTTTTTTCTTTCTTTCTTCCTTTGTTTGTTTGTTTCTTTCTTTCTTTCTCGTAATTTTATGTACATCTTCTTTCATATGCGCCTTCTTTCTTTTTTCTTTCTTTCTTTCTCATAATTCCATATAAGCCTTCTTTCTTCTTTTCTTTCTTTTTTCTTTCTTTCTTTCTTTCTCGTAAGTCCATATACGTCTTCTTTCTTTCTTTCTTTCTCGCAATTCCATGTAAGTCTTCTTTTTTTCTCGTAATTCCGCATGCGCCATTTTTTTACACTTTCTTTTTCACTTTCTTTCTTTCTCGTAATTCTATATATGTCTTTTTTCTTTCTTTTTTCTTTCTTTCTTTCTTTCTTTCTTTCTCCTAATTTCATATTCGCTTTCATTTTTTCTTTCTCATAATTCCATATACGCCTTCTTTCTTTCTTTCTTTCTTTCTCGTAAGTCCATATACGTCTTCTTTCTTTCTTTCCTTTTTCTTTCTTTCTCGTAATTCCATGCAAGTCTTCTTTTTTCTCATAATTCCGCATGCGCCATATTTTCACTTTCTTTTCCTTTTCTTTCTTTCTTTCTTTCTTTCTTTCTTTCTTTCTTTCTTTCTTTCTCGTAATTCTATATATGTCGTCTTTCTTTCTTTTTTCTTTCTTTCCTTCTTTCTCGTAATTTTATATACGCTTTCTCTCTTTCCTTTTTCTTTCTTTATTTCTTTCTTTCTTTCTTTCTTTCTTTCTCCTAATTTCATATTCGCTTTCATCTTTTCTTTCTCATAATTCCATAAACGGCTTTTTCTTTTTTCTTTCTTTCACGTAATTCCATATACGTCTTCTTTCTTTCTTTTTACTTTCTATCTTTCAGTCTGTCTTTCTTTCTATCTTTCTTTCTTTCTTTCTCGTAATTTTATATACGTCTTCGTTCTTTCTTTCTCGGAATTTCATATACGCCTTCTTTCTTTCTTTCTTTCTTTCTTTCTCATAATTCCATATACGTCTTCTTTCTTTCTTTCTTTCTTTCTTTCTTTCTCATAATTCCATATACGTCTTCTTTCTTTCTTTCTTTCTCATAATTCCATATACGTCTTCTTTCTTTCTTCATTCTTTCTTTCTTTCATTCCTTCTTTCTTTCTTTCTTTCTCGTAATTTTATATACGTCTTCTTTCATTATTTCTTCCTTTCTTTCTTTCTCATAATTCTATATACGCCTTCTTTCTTTCTCGTAATTTTATACACGTCTTCTTTCTTTCATTCTTTGTTTTGTTTCTTTCTTTCTCGTAATTCCATATACATCTTTCTTTTTCATAATTCCGCATGCGCCATTTTTTTACTTTCTTTCTTTCTTTTTGCTTTTTTTGTATTTCTATATAAGTCTTCTTTCTTTTTTCTTTCTTTCTTTCTAGTTATTTTATATACGCTTTCTTTCTTTCTTTCTCCTAATTTCATATTCGCCTTCTTTCTTTGTTTCTTTGTCATAATTCCATATACGCTTTCTTTCTTTCGTTCTTCCTTCCTTCCTTTCTTTCTTTTTCGTAATTCCATATACGTCGTCTTATTTCTTTTTCTTTCTTTCTTTCTTTCTCGTAATTTTATATACAGTTTCTTTCTTTCTTTCTTTCTCATAATTCCATATACACATTCTTTCTTACTTTCTTTCTTTCTTGTATTTCCATATACGCCTTTATTCTTACTTTCTTACTTATTCTTTCTTTCTTTCTTTCTTTCTTTCCAAGCCCTCTGATAGATTACCATATCAGACTTTTTCTTTCTAAGGTAACCAATAGCAACATTAAACACAAAGAATACAGACAATAACATTAACTTTTTCTACAAAAATCGAGTGCATAGAAACTAAAAGCAAGATGAATCATTAAAAAGTTCACAACTCCAGTTGACAAAAACAAGAAAATTAAATTAATTATTTGTTATAAAACAATTTAAAACCACTAAGCTCATCGTCAATAATAATAATTCAAAATTACAGACAAGCAATATTATTTACGAATTTTCATGTCCATCAAGGAACTGTGTGCCTGACCAATCCAAATTCGTAAATAATTATGTTGGATATACAACAACATGCATAGCAAGTTGACTCACATTACATCTATCTGACCATAGCTCAATTAGGTCTCATTTAAATACACATGGTGACCTACCAAACTCTATCCATAGCGTACAACTTGAAAATACAAATATAATAGCATCATCCAGGTGAAGAAAAACGGTTACAAATGATGGAAGCATTATTAAGAAAAGAGAGAAAAAACTCAATAAAACGGTCACAATAGGCTGACCGTGATTGGCAAATAAAACATTCCTATAACTCTAGATACATATATAAAGCAATTCATATATTCAGTTAAAAGTAAAATAAAATCCATCCTTGATAGTAGCTAAACGTATAGCCGAAAGAATTTGTAAAACATTCGGCCAATTTTAACCCCTTGCGTCTTAGAGACTTTATCGCCATCTTGTGTCTTCCTGAAACCTGTTCTTTTATTACCCTTTCTTCTCACTAAAGTTTTATTCTCTTTCACTCCCAGGAACTCCTTGTGCCTTAGTGGCATTATCGCCATCTTCTGTCTTCCTGAAACCTGTTCTTTTATTGTCCTTTCTCCTCACTAAAGACTTCACATTATCTTTCACTCACAGTAACCCTTTCGTCTTAGTAGCATTATCGCCATCTTGTGTATTCCTGAAACCTGTTCTTTTATTGTCCTTTCTCCTCACTAAAGTCTTCTCATTCTCTTTCACTCCCAGTAACCCCTTGCGTCCTAGTGGTATTATCGCCATCTTCTGTCTTCCTGAAACCTGTTCTTTTATTGTCCTTTCTCCTCACTAAAGTCTTCTCATTCTCTTTCACTCCCAGTAACCCCTTTCGTCTTCGTGGCATTATCGCCATCTTCTGTCTTCCTAAACCTGTTCTTTTATTGTCCTTTCTCCTCACTAAAGTCTTCTCATTCTCTTTCCCTCCCAGTAACCCCTTCCGTCTTCGTGGCATTATCGCCATCTGAGAATACACACCTTTTAGATAGTTAAAGGTGTGTATTCTCAGGAGGTTTTTGTTGATGATTTTTATACAAAATGATCAGTTTCAGACCTTAGGTCGCTGGTTGGGACCCGGAAGGAAATGGGCATAGAAACAGAAATCAAAGGAAATAATAATAATAATAATAGTAATAATAATAATAATGGCAGGTCTAACACCATCACCACTACTATGATGAGAGTACAATCTTTCTCCTTACCTGTCTTTACTTAATAATAAAAATAAAAATAATAATAAAAATAATAATAATAATAATAATGGCAGGTCTAACACCATCACGACTACAACGACGAGAGTACAATCTTTCTCCTTACCTCTCTTTACTTAATAATAATAATAATAATGGCACGTCTAACACCATCACCACTACTACGATGAGAGTACACTCTTTCTCCTTGCCTCTCTTTACTTAATAATAATAATAATAATGGCAGGTCTAACGCCATCACCACTACTACGATGATAGTACAATCTTTCTCCTTACCTTTCTTTACTTAATAATAATAATAATAATAATAATAATAATAATAATAATAATAATAATAATAATAATAATAATGGCAGGTCTAACACCATCACCACTACTACGATGAGAGTACAGTCTTTCTCCTTTCGTCTCTTTACTTAATAATAATAATAATACTAATAATAATGACAATGGCAGGTGTAATACCATCACCACTACTACGATGAGAGTATAGTTTTTCACCTTTCCTCTGTTTAATTAATAATAATAATAATAATAATAATAATAATAATAATAAAATAATAATATTTTTTTATTTTATTTATTTATTCTTCCTGTCAAAGGAATTTGACATATGAGCCAACACACACACACGCGCGTGCGCGCGCGCACACACACACACACACACGCACACACACACACAAATACACACACATACACACATACACGCACATGCGCATACAGACACATACACACAAACTCACACACAAACACACATATTCACACACACACAAACACAAAAACACGGACAAACTTACACACGCCTACACGCACACACACACACATACACACACAAATAGATGCACACACATACACACAAACACACACGCACATACACACGGACACAGCAACAACAACACACACTGTATCGAATGGAGAAATGTTATAAGTTTGAAAATGCTTTAAAAATTGCCAGAGTGCGTGAGCATTCATTTTAATCAGTGCCCAACTCATAGAATTGAGACGTCACCCCCCGAGGGTAACAGTCCAAACAAGTGATACCCGGAAAGCGAGAATTGGCGATGTCTTCCAAGGAGGACAGCGAGCAGTCGATTATTGTCTTTTGGAGGGAAGTCGGCAATAATAATATTAATATACTTTTTTTATTATTTCTTTAAGGCATCGTCTACCAGGGATCCTTCAATGACTCTATCAGAACGTTTTCCAGTTAAACCCGAGTTCCAACTAGAACTGGAATTATTGATGTCCCCATGTGCCACATATTTGAGATTTCCACTTCAAGAAACTTATAATTTGATAGATTTTTGAAGATCTTCAAAGCTACATTACAATCTGCCGTGACTGCCATTTCAATAAGAAAGCACATTCTGTTTTTGTGGTCTTTGATCACGATATCTGGGTTATTAGCTTTGATTGTTCTGTCTTTGTCTATTGTAAAATCCCATAGAATTGTTACAGGTCCTATCTCTGTAAGCGGGTCTGGGAGATGTTCATGCCTGTTTCTTGAAGAAAATGGCAACATGACATTTTCCACTGACCAATTTTGAGAAGAAAAAAATCAGACATATTTTACATAGATAAAGTCTGTACTCGTCAGAAGTATTTTCTTTTTGTATTTCTTTAAGGCACGGATTGCAAGGAATCCCTACAATGAGTCTATCAGAATCTTTTCCAACCAATCCGAGGGCTCCAACTACAACAGGAATTGTTGATGTTCCCCCGTGCCACACTTTTGAGGTATCGATTTCAAGGTCCTTGTATTCTGATAGCTTTTTCAAGATCTTCAAAGATACATTGCAGTCTGTATGGACTGCCATGTCAATAAGGGGACAATTTTTTGCGGTCTCTAATAACGATGTCTGGGCGATTAGCTTTGATTGTTCTGTCTGTGTGTATTGTGTAGTCCCATAAAATTGTAACAGGTCCTATCTCCGTAACCGGGTCTGGGTGGTGTTCATACCAATTTCTTGCTGTTTCCTTCCCGTAAAATCTGGTCCACTCAGTTTGCAGTTTCCTTTCCAGTGCAGATATTGGCCCATTATGTCAAGCCGGGTTTTATATTCAGTGAGTGCCAATACCGTGTAGCCTGATACAAGATGATCAATTGTTTCTGGATATTTATCGCAGAATCTGCAGTTTGGGCTAACATAATTTTTCGGTATGTGTGTTTGGTAATTTCTAGGTAGGAAGCATCGGTCCTGTGCAGCAAGAATAAAATCTTCGGTTTCAGCTTTTAAACCTGTACTATGTAGCGACTGATGGGTACAGGGTTTGTCTACTTGTCTCTTACAGGCAGAGTATTGACCGTGAAGTGGTTTATCTTGTCATCGTTTCTGCATCTGGTTGGTTGTATTTGCTTGCATTCTTTTTAAGTACTTTGCAGCTTCAGTCGGTTTACTTTGCTTTACTTAACCCATTTGGAACTCCATTTTGAAATTGTTGGCCTCCTTTATTACTGAACAAAGTAGTTGATTACTTTCATGTACTTTGACACATATCATCACCCAGTCATCTGTAGTTTCCTGATATCTTTGAAGGCAAAATAGTTTAGTTTTGTCAGACAGTTCTAGTTGAACTAATCCTCTGCCTCATTCGGATCTGGACATATACAATACAGACGATCACCATCAGCTTTGGGATGATGCAAGCGGTAGCAAGTGAGAAGCTTTCTCGTTTTGGCGTCCATTCGCTTAATGTCAGCTAGGATCCAGTTAAGGATGTTAAAACTGTACTGTACCACAGGGACAGCCAAGGTGTTTATGGCTGATATTCTGTATTTTGAATTCAGCTGGGTATTCAGTACCAGACGTACACACCTGTAGTACGCCTTTCTTACCTTCTCCCTCATTTGGGTATGCTGTATTCCATCTCCTTCGCAAATTCTTATGTACTTATAGACTTCTTCTTGTTCCAGGTCCCTAATCCTTGTCCCAAAATCTAAATTTAAATTTATTGAGAGTGTTTCTGTAATTCTCCCTTTCTTAAATGTTACTTTTGTCAATTATTATTATTATTATTATTATTTCTTTTTATTTCGCTTCTTCAGATGTTATTCTCATAAATTTCTACCATGACGGGCTTGGGATATTTTACATTCCCTCCTCCCCCTCCTCCTCCTCCCCTTCTTATTCTTCTTCTTAATCCCCTCCTCCTCCTCCACATCCTTCTTATTTTTCTTCTTCTTCTCCCCCCTCCTCCTTCTTCTTCCCCTCCTCCTCGTTCTTCTTCTTCTTCTTCTTCTTCTTCTTCTTCTTCTTCTTCTTCTTCTTCTTCTTCTTCTTCTTCCCCCTCCTCCTACTCAGCTTTCTCATTATTATTATTATTATTTCTTTTTATTTCGCTTCTTCAGATGTTATTCTCATAAATTTCTACCATGACGGGCTTGTGATATTTTACATTCCCTCCTCCTCCTCTTCCTCCTCCTCCGCTTCTTCTTCTTCTTCTTAATCCCCTCTTCCTCCACCTCCTTCTTCTTCGTCTTCTTTTTCTTCTTCTTCTTCCCCTCCTCCTCCTTCTCCTTCTTCTTCCCCTCCTCCTCCTCATCTTTCTCCTTCACACTCCTCCTTCTTCTTCTTCTTCCCCTCCTCCTCCTTCTTCTTCCTCCCCTCCTCCTCCTTCTTCTTAATCCCCTCCTCCTCCTCCACCTCCTCCTCCTCCTTATTCTTCTTCCCACGCCTCCTCCTCCTCCTCCTCCCCCTCCTCCTCCTTCTTCTTCTTCTTCTTCTAGCTTTGGCTGTTCTGAATGTGTGTATTATGAAGTCCCATAAAATTCTTACAGGCCCTATCTCTGTAACTGGGTCTGGGCGGGTGTTCATACCATTTTCTGGCAGTTTCCCTCCCATCAACTCTGCATATATTGGGGCCCACTCTATCATGCCGACTCTTATATTCGGTGGATGCTAACACCGTGAAACCTGACTCAAAATGGTCAATTGTTTTCGGATATTCACCACGGAATTGCATTTAGGGTTAACTCCGTTTTTAGATTTGATTGTTCTGCCAGTGCAGAAATTGTTACAGGTCCTTTTTTCTGTAACCGGGTCTTGGGGATGTTCATACAAGTTTCTAGCAGTTTCCTTTCCGTAATTATTATTATTATTATTACTATTATTATTATTATTACTATTATTATTGTTATTATTATTATTTCCGCGAAGATCTGTTTATGTCTACTCACCACGATAACGATGACAATACAATCTTTAGACTTTTTTCTATTTAATTCCTAACAATTCCAATGGAAGATATAACATCATCATCGCCACAGCGATCAGATTACAGTCTTTCTTCTTTCGTCTCGTTAGAAAAAGAGATACACACACACAAAAAAGCCACTATTCGGTTTTTATTTAACCGGATGTCCTACGTGGCCGAGCGGTCAGGTCCAATGACGGCTTCACGTTCGAATCCTGCCGGCGGATGCGTATTTCTCTGAAAGGTCTTCTCAGTAGATGGGGTTGGATAACGAATAATGTTTAATTAAAAAAAAATCAGAGCTTCTATTCAAAATAACAATCTAGATTATATTTGTGTGTATTTTGTTTATACGATGTTTGTTTTGGATACAAATATTTAAGTAAATGCTTTTTTTTTATAATAAACACTATGAACAACATTTGCCGGCTTCAATGTCCGAGAAATTTCATAAAAAAATTGTGTCGTCCGATTAGAATCGAACCTGTATCCTACATGGAACCGTCATACAGTATGATGTGCTACACTATTTGGCTACAGATCTGGTTAGCAAACAAATCATTTATTTAAATATTTGTATCTATGAATTAACATATAACCAATACACAGTGCTGTTCGATAAAAGTGACTCACCTGATTTTTTTTTACTTAAAAACTTTTTCGCCTATTGTTTTTGGGGTCAAATTAATTTTTTAATCTTACTAATATAAAGACCCCTTCCCGACCACCTAGTAAAAAAAAAAGTTTACTCACCCCAAGGTATTCTATTGATAATTATAAATTGGGATATAAATGAGATTTAGGGGAAAACTCTGTGCAAAAAAAGTGACTCACTTATTTCCTGCAACTAGTAATCAATAGAAACGTAACCGAACAGCTTTAAATAAAGAATAATAAAGGTATAATTTATTTATAATAGGTAATATAGTTCGAAATATTTAATAATCTATGGGTGCTCCTTTATTTTGAATAACCTTTTCAACCCTTTTTGACATTGACTTGATTAGGTTCTGGCAAATCTCATCTCCAAGCATTGAATTCCATTCGGATATGAAATTCACAATCAAATCCTCTTTGTTGTTCAACCGCTTTCTCGAGAGCCTGTACTTTATAATGCTCCATAAGTTTTCTAGGGGATTGTGGTCAGGAGATTGGGGCGGCCATGCCATAACACTCACCTGCTTCTCATCAAAGTATTCCTTCATCAATCTTGATTTATGACAGGGAGCATTATCCTGCATAAAAATGAGCTTGGTGGTGTTGATTTGCACCCTTTCAGAAGAAGGGAGCAGGGTTAGGCCTAAGACTCTAAAATTCTACTGTACTGCTCGCTCCTGAGGGTCTTTTCAATAGGTTTTAAGAAACCAGTTCCATGAAAAGAAAAGCATCCCCAGAACATTATACTGAACGGATGCTTGACAGTACTTACTGCTAAATTCAAAGAGCTTTCAAAGCTTCTTCGGATTTTAGATCGCCTTATTCTTTGAATTTAGCTCAACTTTCGTTTCACTGGGGAAGAGAACATTTAGTAAAAAAAAATCAGGTGAGTCACTTTTATCGAACAGCACTGTATATATATATATATATATATATATATATATATATAGAGAGAGAGAGAGAGAGAGAGAGAGAGAGACAGACAGACAGACAGAGACAGACAGAGAAAGCTACATCGATAAATTGATTGCTTGTTTGATTGATTTCGAAAGACAAACAAAAAGATCGATAGATATTAACAGAATGTGATATCGTATATATTTTTGCACCCGGAAAAAACATTTGGACAGATTAATTAATCTACTGTAAAGAAAAAATGATAAGATCAAATGAAAAATTATATAAAAAAACTTTATCAAACCAGCTTGTCTGTCATATTGAATGAGACTTGCATGAAAGAAGGATTACTACCTAAATACACAATATATATATATACATATATATATAATTATTTATTTGAATATTACAACATAGATATGTTATAAAATCACGACAAAAGTAGCCATTTTGTTTCAACACTTCTTGTGTCTTGTCAAGTGATAATATATACCGTATATACCAATCCTAAACTTGGGTACATATATATATATATACATATATATATATATATATATATATATATATATATATATATATAGAGAGAGAGAGAGAGAGAGAGAGAGAGAGAGAGAGAGTTAGATATCAACAGCGATTTATGTGTATGTATAGACGGATTAGCTAAATATATATACCTATATCTATCTATCTATCTATCTATCTATCTATCTATATATCTATATATATATATATATATATATATATATATATATATATATATGCATGTTTCATTAAAAACGACAGAGAAGATACTACGATTATATTATGATAATAAAAAAGAAAAAGCCAACTCTTAACAATATTAACTACAAACAAGGCCACAATGTGCTAACCGTATTCGGAAATTAAAAACATCCCTACGACACACTAAGACATACACATAATGCACACACTCAATTAAGCTGAAAAATCGAATCATCCTTGATAATGGCTAAAAGAATAGCCGAAATCGCTCGGAAACATAAAACATTTGGACAGTTCTTACACATCCTTTGTCCTGTAAAGAAAGCTCTTGTTCGTACACAAGAAAAATTAAATAAAAAGCTCAATCGTAGTACCTTGTCTGTCGTCTTTAATGAAACATGCATAAACGAAGGATTGCTGCCTAAATATACAACTATATATCTATATATATATATAGAGAGAGAGATATTGAGATATAGATATAGATATAGATAGATAGATATGAACAAATTGATCATCGATTTGACAATCTATAGAAATTAACTAAAACTCTTGAAACTTCATCTATTTTACTCAAAACCACGAACTTTTAAAAATGTCTAACGTAAAAAATTGATTGATGAAAATTTCAGTTAAAAACCAAACACCCCAATCCTCGCACCCCCCACAAAATAATGTGAAATAATTTGCAATGAGTTTCCTATTTTATCTGTAAGCGAAGAATTTCGCTAAGTCAAATTCAAAATAAAGGACACTTTCCCATTATCTGCCTTGTAGTTCCCTTTGCCAAGACTTTTTCTTTCTTTGTATCATTTTTTTTTTATGATGGACGGTCACGTCAACCCTACCTTCTCACTCGGTCTTTACCCGCCTGTCTTTCTGTCTTTCTTCCGTCTCCGTTTTTACTGGTCTCCCTGCATTCAATTAGCTTGTCTGCCTGTGAAAATAAGTCTTCTATGATTGGTTCCTCAGGAGCCGGGTTAATTAATCAGGAGGGAGGGATGAATGAATGAGAGCTCTGAGCCTCCAGGCGGGAAAAATGAGCCCAGATTGTTGGTAAAATGTCCGGAAGAAAACGAGAAGATGACTGAAGGTTAATAGGCGGCCATTTTTTTTCGTAAAAGAAAGTAACAAACAGCCAAGCAAACAAATAAAAAAGAAAGAGGAAACTGGTAAAAGAAAGAAAGAAAGGAAGGAAGAAAAAAGGAAGAAAGAGAGGAGTCAGGAAAAGGAAAGAAAGAAAGAAATAAAGAAAGACAAATAAATGAAAAAGTATAATGAATGAAAAAAAAGAAAGACACTGACGAAACGAAATAAAAAAGACAGAAATGAAAGAAAAACGAAGCACGAAAAAATGCATGAAAGAAAGAAAAAGGAATGAAAGAAATAAACTAAAAGAACGATAAGACGAAGGAAAAAAGGAAGAATGAACGAAAAATAACAGTAGAAAAATGGATGAAAGATATGAAAACAACTAAATCAACGAGAGAAAAAAAATGGATGAAAAAAAATGAAAAGTGATAGAAAAAAGAAAGAAAATAAATGAAAGAAACTAGGAGAAGGCTAAGATGAAAGGAAAAAGAAAGAATGAATAAAAAAAAGAAAAATGATAGAAGAAAAGAGAAAGAAAAATGATGGGAAGAAAGAAACTCAAAGAACATTAAGATGAAGGAAAAAAGTATAAAAGAAAAAGTTAAGAAAAAAGAAAGAAAAAATACTGAATGAAAGAAAATATATAAAGAAAGATAGAACGAGCAACAAAGAAAAAACAAAGAAAGAAAAAAATGAAAAAGAAAACGAAAGAAAAATGAATGAAAGAAAGAAACTAAAAACAGGTAGGATGAATGAAAAAAGTAACAAAGAAAAAAGTATAAAACACAAAGAATGAGAGGAAGAATACATAAACTGAAAGAGCGAAGGAAAGCAAGCAAAAAAGAAAGAAAGAAAGAAAGAAAGAAAAACATTAAAAGAACGAAAAGAGAAATGAAAGAAAATAGAGAAGCAAAAAAATAACCAGAGGATCAACAATACAAAAAGAAAGAAAGAAAGAAAGAAAGAAAAAAGAAAGAAAGAAAAACATTAAAAGAACGAAAAGAGAAATGAAAGAAAATAGAGAAGCAAAAAAATAACCAGAGGATCAACAATACAAAAAGAAAGAAAGAAAGAAAGAAAAAAAGAAAGAAAGAAATCAACAAAAGGAAAAAATATTTTGTAAAAACGTATTACGACAAATATTTAAAGTTCTAAAAATGGTAAGAATAAAAAAGTCCAAAAATAAAGAAATCTTTTCAGAAAATGAAGAGTGGCGGTCGGAGGAATGAGGGATCCTGTTATGGTTTGATTTTAAATCCAGAGAATGCAAAAGAAAACTATTTCCTTTCTTATATACCCTACTGCAAATTCCAAGAAACACAGACGCGAAACAATTGTCCCAGACAGGAGAGGGTACTCATAGGTTCCAGGTTCGATTTCTTCTTCAAAAGAAAATTCTTGCTCGGGCGAAGAACCTTTCAACCCAATGTTGTATATTTAAACCAGGTTTTCCCAACCTGGGTGATATCACCTACCGGTGGGGGACTTCAACTGTTGGGTTGGAGATAAGCAAATAATCAAAAAAGGTTGGCGATTGGATATTTTGATAGGCGATAAAAAAAATTGTCTATTATAAAAGGTTTTGGATTTACAGATGGTGCCAACGATAATGGCTCGGAATGAGAAATTGTAGAGCCGAGTTCCAACTCTAGTTGGGTTTATTTTCACTTACGCGCAAATATTCTTGGAAAAGGCATGAATCCACATCTTCACTTCACATCAGCTATGGCTTAATTAGTAGGACTTCTATCAGTAAATCATTATCTCTCCACCGCGCAAAAAATTCATACAATCTGAAAATATTTCCTGGCTTTAAATAACCTGCAAATGGTCGAGAAGCCATAAAAAATAATCAATCGATTGTTATCTGTCTGTATTTAGAGATGACGTATTTTGTACACTATTTACATTAATATACATAATAGTCCAAATAATGTAAATAGTGTACATAATACCTCATCTCAGAAATAGAGACAGATACTGAAAGGTCGAAATGTTGTAATAAATATAGCAACAAAGATGAGGACAATAGTCCGAATAATGTAAATAGTGTACACAATACCTCAACTCAGAAATATAGACAGATACTGAAAGGCCGAAACGTTGTAATAAATATGGTGACAAAGATGAGGACAATAGTCCGAATAATGTAAATAGTGTACATAATACCTCATCTCAGAAATATAGACAGATACTGAAAGGCCGAAACGTTGTAATAAATATGGTGACAAAGATGAGGACAATAGTCCGAATAATGTAAATAGTGTACATAATACGTCATCTAAGAAATATAGACAGATACTGAAAGGCCGAAACGTTGTGATAAATATGGCAACAAAGATGAGGACAATAGTCCGAATAATGTAAATAGTGTACATAATACGTCATCTCAGAAATATAGACAGATACTGAAAGGCCGAAACGTTGTAATAAATATGGCGACAAAGATGAGGACAATAGTCCGGATAATGTAAATAGTGTATATAATACCTCATCTCAGAAATAGAGGCAGATACTGAAAGGCCGAAACGTTGTAATAAATATGGCGACAAAGATGAGGACAATAGTCCAAATAATGTAAATAGTGTACATAATACCTCATCTCAGAAATATAAACAGATACTGAAGGGCCGAAACCTTGTGATAAATATGGCAACAAAGATGAGGACAATAGTCCGAATAATGTAAATAGTGTACATAATACCTCATCTCAGAAATATAGACAGATACCGAAAGGCCGAAACCTTGTGATAAATATGGCGACAAAGATGAGGACAATAGTCCGAATAATGTAAATAGTGTACATAATACCTCATCTCAGAAACATAGACAGATACTGAATGGCCGAAACCTTGTGATAAATATGGCAACAAAGATGAGGACAATAGTTCGAATAATGTAAATAGTGTACATAATACCTCATCTCAGAAATATAGACAGATACTGAAGGGCCGAAACCTTGTGATAAATATGGCAACAAAGATGAGGACAATAGTCCGAATAATGTAAATAGTGTACAATCGATTGTTGTTAATCATTTTTTGCAACGAATTCATCAATTATATTTTATCATAGCTATATATAGGAAAAACATAGTATATCTTCTTCTATCTGTAAGGATGTGGACGATCACAGCTCTCCACAACGTTCTGTCTTTGGTTCAACGATATAACATTTGTCTCTTCAGCGTCTCTTTTTGCCTTTGTTCTGCCATCCATTCATATAAACACATTCAATAGCTTCACCGCCGCTTCTCTGTTTTTCTCTTGCCGCCTTGTGAGTGTTACATTCACTATGCCCTCTTTCCTCATCACCGAGATATTCTCAGTAGTTATTAGTTGTTTTTTCATCACTTATTAACACTCGTTCTTATCATCAAAGTTAAGCAACCTCGACCAAGGTCATTACCTAAATGGGTGACCACTTGGTAATACCAGATGCCGTAAATGCATGTTGTTTAATGGAGAACGGCTCGGTTTCCTTATATTTACTTACGCACAAATACATTGGTAAATGTATGACTCCACCTTTTCTCCTCCCAGCTATGGGTTAATTAGTAGGAAGGGTATCTGTAAATCATTATTATCTCAAAAATAATTCTTACAATCTGAAAATATTTTCTGGCTCTAAATAACCTTCAAAAGGTCGATAAACCGTAAAAAAGAAATCAGCTAATTTTCATTAGTTTTTTTTTTCCCCCGATATGAATTTTGCTAAAATAATTCTGTTGTTGTTAATCTAATTATGTAAGTAATTTATAAATTATATTTTATCATTGCTACTTATAGGAAAAACATATATTCTTTTATATGTCTCGTTCTTTCAGCATGTGAAGGATCATAGCTCTCCACAACGTCCTGTTGGTTAACTTTTGGCTTATTACTATCCCTCCTTGACCTTGTTCTGTCATCCATTCATATAAATTCCTTTTTATTTTTGTTTTTTTGTTTCTTTTGCATCTTTGTGAGAGTTGCATTTTAAATAACCTGAAAGAGGTTGATAATCCGTAAAATAAAGAAAAGAAATGCGAATCAATCAATCGGACTGGAGAAAAACGAGGAGGCACATGTCGAGCCGCTTCACAATGGTGTCGTCCCTGCTCGAAATAAAGCAGTATCCGATGGGGATCGAACGTGCGCTGTTACTTGGAAGAGGACGGGACTCCTCGCTGCTAGACTGTTGGTACGTTCGAATCAGCTGTGCTTCGCTCGATATCTAAAGCCGGGCAAGGAAAAAAAAAAACGAGATGAGCACTACGACAATTCTTCAGGCCTTGCGCCACATTTAATCGATGCTCTGTAAATCGTTGTAGGTGGACTTCAGCGTGATGTAATGGTTAACAAGCTTGTCTCGCTAGATCAATTACGACTGAGTAGTGAATTCGATCCTCACTGGGTGCCCTATACTTTCGGCCGGGCACCACATCTAAGCTACGCTTAGAAAGTTATTTATTGGACACTTCGACGTCATGTAATGATTAACAAGCTTGTCTCGCTACATCATCTACGACTGAGTAGCGAGTTCAATCCTTACTCGGTGCTCTATACTTATGGCCTTGCGCCACATCTGGGCTACGCTTAGAAAAGGGACACTTCGTCGTGGTATGATAGCAAGCTTGTCTCGCTAGATCAGTTTCAACTTAACAGGGAGTTCGATTCTCACTGGGTGCCCCATACTTTCGGCATTGTGTCACATCTGGGCTAAGCCTTGAAAAGGGTGTAATAGCAAGTTTATCTCGCTAGATCAGTTGTGACTGAAGAGAGAGTTCGATTCTCACTGGGTCCTCCATACTTTCGGCCTTGTTCCACATCTAGGCTACGCTTAGAAAAGAGATTTTTCGGTGTGGTGTAATAGCAAGTTTCTCTCGTTCTCAATAGCCATTGCACTTGGCGTCACCGTAGACCATTTCAAACTTACAGTTGCCCAATGATTACCAGGATGCTGACAATGGAATTCCATCTACCATACATTGGTTCATGATAGTGACTGTGATAATCGAAAATACTTGAAGAAAGGTAACAAAATATGAACTTCGGTCTGTTTATAGACGACTTCGATCAAGAAAGTTATTGATCACTTTCTGAACGACAAGCAGTATAATTTTCCTTACTCTAGGTCCACTGCTGATGTCTTTCAAATGTTCCCAAACGGCGAGGCGCGCCTCATAGGTGCGGCGGAAGTGGATAGCATGTGAGGCAGAATGATTGAAAGACAATCAAATATTTAGAAATAATTTCAAAAAATTTATATGCCAAAAATAAAGATTTCAAAATTTTAAATATTATAATGGATTACTTATAATTGTACGAGTCCCAGTATAATTATTTATAAATAATTATTGTCCGATTTTAGCAATGTTATATTTTTGCAATATATCGGGTATTAAGAATATGGTAACTATGGTCTGCAAATTGGAGGAGAGAGTTATCAATGATAATGTTCTGACTTTAAATCTGTGGTTATCTTCCTTTAACGTTCCCGCTATTTTTTTTTAATTTACTGTTTATCACATAAAATTTGGTGAGGCTCGCAGCAAATTTTAATTCCAAAAATGAGGCCCAGAAAAAAAAGGTTGAGGAACCACTGAGGGTGTATGCCTGACAGAATTCAAGGTCAATCTGTGCCAAGCGGCTTTACTCTGCGTAATTTAGTTCCGTTGTCATAGCAACAGTCCGCATACTTTTTAGTCAGCCATCTCATATATACGGAAATCTTTTAGAAACATAGATGACATCTGTACATCCACAATACCAATTTGTTCTTTTTTTGTTCGACAATCCTGGGAATATCAAGAAACGACACTCCCAGACTCATATTACGACTCCATTCTTTTTCTAGGTGTGACCAATGTAGAAAAGGTATATAATACGCATGCGCAAAAGTTCCCTGTGAAGTCTTTTTGAAAAACCAGAGACAGAAGGCAACGTTGAAAGCAGATAGGTAAAAAAAAAAAAAATGCCGCAAACATTTGTATATATCTAATATTAGGGAAATCTGTGACAAAGTTGGAAAAAGTTTTTGTTCGACGTGTTTCATTATTTAGAACTTCAGCAGACTAAAGTAATGTTTACGTTGATGAGGCTACATACGCGCATGAAGGAGAGGGGACGATGAGGATTTTAAATTTAATATTTTTTTAATATATGACGCGGAGGAGGAGCGTAGTCAACATTTGATAATTTTGTGACAATACGCGCTTAAAGGTTTTTAGGCAGTTTTGATCTACATTTATTTTCATGATTAGCCGTAAGGAATTGCAAATGTCGGACCACCTTACATTTAAGTAAAATAATAACAATAATAATATTTATTAAGAATTTATTACAGGAAATATCAAGTTTTATGGAAACATTTTTGGCAATTTTGTATTTAATTACATAACAAATAAATAAAAATAAAATAAATTGTGATGCTATATTCGATTTGTTGTTAAGTATTTTTTATATTCTCTTTTGTTATTGGCAGCATTTTAGAATCGTTTGGCTGCAATTCGAAGTTTCCTAAGTTGAACAAAATGGAGCTATTTCGTTTATGCTTTGTTACCTCTCTTTTCCGTTATTGTTTTGAGATCGCTTTCTTTCAGTCATTTTGATAGCTTTCTTCCAGTCATTTTGATAGCTTTCTTTCAGTCATTTTGATAGCTTTCTTCCAGTCATTTTGATAGGTTTCTTTCAGTCATTTTGATAGCTTTCTTTCAGTCATTTTGATGGGTAATCACGAAATTCTGAAATGTAGAATGATCTTATTCCATTTCAAAGATAAACCCTGTAAAAAGGAATATTTTAAATTAATATACGACCAAAAATAAAATGCTTTTGACAAAAAAACCTTAATGATTTCACTATAATTATATAACAATAATGTAATATTCCGCAGACAAATCTGGCCTAAATTGAGCTTACAATATTGTGCAATCTGCTTTAATTTCTTGTAAAATACTTGGATATGATAGTGACTTTCCAAGAGTAGTTCAGATGTGACACAAATGAAAAGTATGGAGCACCAAATGAGGTTCGAACTCACTACTCATCAGTAATTTTTCTCGTGAGACAAGATTCCTAGCAATTACAGCACCTCGAGGAGTCCAACTTAGATATGATATAATGAATAATTTGCAGACAAAAAAGCAATTTTCGATTTTTTGTTAAATACACCATTCCTTTGCTGAACGTGCCACACACGCACGCACACACACACACACACACACACACACACACACACACACACACATATATATATATATATATATATATATATATATATATATATATATATATATATATATATATATATATATATATATATTCCATTTGCTAAGAACACTCCGTTTTTTTGTTTTTATTAATTTTCTTTGTTTAATTAAATTAATTTCTTTTTCTGTTTTTTAGCTTTGAAAAAGTCCACATTGGACGAAACGCGTCAGCAATTACTGTTTTCCTATTGTCATTTATTTATAATACATATATATATATCTATATATATATATATATATATATATATATATATATATATATATATATATATATATATATATATTTATATATATATATATATGCAATTTTTATTATTATTATACAATATATTATTTCTACATTATATATGCGCGGTACTTATTGGAAAGCCATCAATATCAGTGATAGACCTAAGATATTTAGTTGGATTGATGTGCGTGAGCAAACTCGCATCGATCCAACTATATATATATATAGAGAGAGAGAGAGAGAGAGAGCGAGAGAGAGAGAGAGAGATTTGTAGGTTTGTTTGCGGAATCTCATAATAGGAAGAGAAGATTTGGTTAGTTTCGACACAGGTTTAAGTTTATTGAACGCCGTGAGAGAATAGAATCCAGTACCTTATAGCAACGGTTTGAGAGATAAGTTTATTTAACAGCTTTGTCTCTTCAAACGGTGTGGCACGCCCCACGGGTGCGTCAGAATAGGATAACAGGTGAGGTGGAATGATTGAAAGACAATCAAAGATTTAGAAACAGTATCAAAAATATTCATATGCCATAAATAAATATTCTTTCTTTTTTTTTTTCGTTTCTATCTTTCTTTTTTTTCTTTAAATTTAAAATATCATTATGGATTATTTGTAATTGCATTCAGAAGGGCCAGCATAAAGAGTTGAAAATAATTATTCACCGATTTTATCATTCTGATATTAGATCAAGTGTTAAGAATATAGTAACTAGTGTCCGTAAATTGGAGGAGAGAGTTATCAATTATTATATTCTTACTTCGAAACCGCGGTTATCTCCCCTTTAATGTTCTCTCTATGTTTTTATTTTTTTTATTTTTGGATGTACTTTTTATCACATGAATTTTGCTATGGCGCGAGGAACATTTTCATTCCAAAAATGCGGCCCAGAGAAAAAAAATATTTGGGAACCACTGCTCTACTCCCTAAAATCTTAAAAACAAAACGTTCTTCTGTTTCTTTCAGTGAGAAAAAAAAATCTTTCCTATCCTTTTTTTTTATTCGTTTTTTTTTTTTTTTTTTTTTTTTTAACTATTTAATTG
>OZ038513.1:1562500-1567500 GCA_964036315.1 Acanthosepion esculentum | reverse complement strand
GGCGATATTCTGGGTAACTTGTGTGTTGATGTTATCTGAGACACTGTTAGTAAAATCGTCTATTCCTTTTCTCACGAGGCCCAGTCTTCAGATTACTACTGGTACAGTCTCAGTCTTCATTCCCGACATTATTATTATTATTATTATTATTATTATTATTATTATTATTATTATTATTATTTGTGTATATTATGTTTCCTGCTTCGTATCCGGTAGAGCCGGGTCCAAACTATGGCCCTTAGGTCCCATCAGAGAATTGTCATTTAATTGATAGCACTTTTCTTAGTATATGAGATGTTTCTAGTAGGACGATCTTCTGGGCAACTTGGATGTTGATGTTATCTGGGACATTGTTAATAAAATTGTCCATTCCTTTTCTCGTGAGGCCCAGAGCTCTGATTACTATTGGTACAGTCTCGGTCTTCATTCCTCACATCCTGTTAATTTCGATATCCAGGTCCTTGTATTTGGACAATTTTTCGATAATTTTCATGCAGGCGTTTCTCTCAGATGGTACTGCTGTCTCAAAAATCATCGTGAGAATATGGTTGCCACTTTCATCATATTTTCCGCATATCCTGCATTTTGAGTTTGTTCCATTCTTGATTATGTGAGAGTGAAAGGATCTGGCTGCAAGGCTTTGGTCCTGAGCGGCAATAATTTGGCCTTTTGTCTCAGCTTTCAACACGACGCTCTTCAGCTACTGATGTGTTTTCTGTTGGTCCACATCTGCTTCTTTCGATTTAGGTATTTGCCATGCAACGCCTTGACCTGCCATTTTTATTTTATTTTTTTTATTTTGTAATTTCATTTGGCCAAGTTGTTTTGTTTTCTGTTTTACTCGTTTGGTGTAGAGGGTATTCGCTTGGTTTTTTGTTGGCAGCATTTCAGGTCTATTAAGCTGTTTCTTGAAGAGCGGAGCTTCTTTGTTGATGGACTGGATTTGGTGTTTCACTGTTTGTAGGGGAGGGCCATTGGTTTTGTGAGGCATACTTCCAATCCGATTGTTATAGTATTTAGATTTAGTTCAAGTTGGATTAAACCTTGACCTCCTAAACCTCTTCGTATTTACAGCCAAGCAACATCTGATTTCGGGTGGTGCATCCTCATTGGGGTAAGCATTTTTCTGGTCTTCTTCTTCTTCTTCTTCTTCTTCTTCTTCTTCTTCTTCTTCTTCTTCTTCTTCTTCTTCTTCTTCTTCTTCTCGATAATCTCCTAATCTTCTTCTTCTTCTTCTTCTTCTTCTTCTTCTTCTTCTTATTATTATTATTATTATTATTATTATTATTATTATTTTTATTTCCTTTGATTTCTGGCGTTTACACATTTCTTTCCGGGTCCCGCCCAAGGACCTAAGGTTAGAAATGGCATCATGGCACTTTGCACTGCAAAAAAAAAATAATTACATAGATAAAGCCCTTCGTAAAGTGTGGGCTGTACTTGTCAGAACAATTTTTTGTATCTCTTTGAGGCATGGACTTCCAGGGATCCCTTCAATCAGCCTACTGGAATCTTTTCCAACCAGTCCAAGGGCTCCAACTACAACAGGAATTGTTGATGTTCCCATGTGCCACATTTTTGTGATTTCTATTTCAAGGTCATTGTATTTTGACAGCTTTTCGAATAACTTCAAAGACACATTGCAGTCTGCAGGGATTGCCATATCTTATTATTATTATTATTATTACTATTATTATTATGTGCATCAAAAGTATTTTCGTTTCTTATCAACCTTAACTCAAGTAAAGAGAGGAAAGGAGAAAGACTGTACTCTCATCATAGTTGTGGTGATGGTGTTAGACCTGTCATTATTATTATTATCATTATTATTATTATTATTAAGTAAAGAGAGGAAAGAAGAAAGACTGTACTGTCATCGTAGTCGTGGTGATGGTGTTAGAGAGAGAGACTGCAGACGGGAAGCCAGATCAGGGCCAATTACATTGCATACCCGTCTCTGGATCTTATCAAGAACCTTGAGGCAAACAGAAGGGGCTCCAGACCATATATGGCAGCAATACTCCATGCAAGGGTGGATGGTTGATTTCGTGTTTAAAATTTTATGCGCTTAATATGACTGTGAAATGGAAATGTCTGGCGGAAGAGAAAGTTTTAGCAACAGGACGGCGAAGACAACGACAAAGCTTCTTTCAAAAGCAAATAAGCCATTTGAAAATCATAGTTGACAGGAAAATAAGAAGTCAGAAGTGAGTCCCACGGGCGAGAGAAGAAACAGTTAGAATAGAACTTGCGGTTACGGTTACGCGTATTTGAAAAAGACGCTCCTGAGTGGGGAATATTGTAGTTTCCTTTCCGTGAGTGTTGCAGATTTTCCAGTGCAGATATTGGCCCACTCCATCGTACTGTGTTTTATATTCAGTGGATGCCAATGCCGCGCAACCAGATACAGGATGGCGAAATTGTTTCTGTATATTTATCACAGAATCATTATGTGTGCTTGGTAATTTCTAGTTAGCTAGCATTGGTCCCGTTCAGCAAGAATAAAATATTTCAGTTATTATTATTGTTGTACTGTTATTGTGCAACCCATTTTGCATAGATAAAGCCCTTCATTATATGTTAGCTTTTCTTGCGAGCATAATTATTTTGTATTTCTTTAAGGCATGGTCTTCCAGGAATCCCTTCAATGAGTCTATCGGAACTTTTTCCAATCAATCCGAGGGCTCCAACTACAAATGGAATTATTGATGTTTTCATTTACCACATTTTTGAGATTTCCACTTCAAGATCTTTGTATTTTGATAATTTTTTGAAGATCTTCAAAGGTACATTACAATTTGCAGGGACTGCCATGTCAATAAGAAAGCAAATTCTATTTTTGTGGTCTTTGATCCCGATGTCTGGGTGATTAGATTTGATTGTTCTGTCTGTGTGAGAAGTAAAGAGAGGAAAGGAGAAAGACTGTACTCTCATCGTAGTAGTGGTGATGGTGTTAGACCTGCCATTATTATTATTATTAAGTAAAGAGAGGAAAGGAGAAAGACTGTACTCTCATCGTAGTAGTGGTGATGGTGTTAGACCTGCCATTATTATTATTATTAAGTAAAGAGAGGAAATGAGAAAGACTGTACTCTCATCGTAGTAGTGGTGATGGTGTTAGACCTGCCATTATTATTATTATTATTATTATTATTATTATTATTATTATTATTATTATTATTAAGTAAAGAGAGGAAAGGAGAAAGACTGTACTCTCATCGTAGTAGTGGTGATGGTGTTAGACCTGCCATTATTATTATTATTAAGTAAAGAGAGGAAAGGAGAAAGACTGTACTCTCATCGTAGTAGTGGTGATGGTGTTAGACCTGCCATTATTATTATTATTAAGTAAAGAGAGGAAAGGAGAAAGACTGTACTCTCATCGTAGTAGTGGTGATGATGTTAGACCTGCCATTATTATTATTATTATTATTATTATTATTATTATTATTATTATTATTATTAAGTAAAGAGAGGAAAGGAGAAAGACTGTACTCTCATCGTAGTAGTGGTGATGGTGTTAGACCTGCCATTATTATTATTATTATTATTATTATTATTATTATTATTATTATTATTAAGGAAAGACAGGAATGGAGAAAGAATGTACTCTCATCGCAGTAGTGGTGATGGTGTTAGACCTGATATTATTATTATTATTAAGTAATGAGAGGAATGGGGAAAGACTGTACTCTCATCGTAGTAGTGGTGGTGGTGTTAGACCTGCCATTATTATTATTATTATTATTATTATTATTATTAAGTAAAGAGAGGAAAGGAGAAAGACTGTACTCTCATCGCAGTAGTGGTGATGGTGTTAGACCTGCCATTATTATTATTATTATTATTATTAGTTTGATTTGTGCTGTATACTCATTTCTTCCTGGGTTCCAACCAGAGACCTAAGTTCACTAATGGAATCATGACATTTTCCACTGAGCCTTTTTTTAAACTAACATCACACACATCATTTTACATCGACAAAACCATTTTTAATGTGAGATCTGTACTTGTGAGTACAATTTCTTTCTATTTCTTTAACACCTTGGCTGCAAGAGATCCGTTCAATAAGTCAATCAATGAATCCGAAGGCTACAACTCTAACTGTAAGTGGTCATGTCCTTTAAGATCTTTTTAGTTTAATAGTTTTTATCTTTTGTGAAACTCTTCAAAATAACTTTACAATCTGTAGGAACTGTGATGTCAATAGCACATTGCGTTTTTGTGGTCTCTGTTCAAGAAGTCGGGTCGATTAGCTTTCATTATTATATCCGTGTGTATTATAAAGACCCATCAAATTGTTACAGGACTTATATCTGTAAACGGGTCTGGGTGATGTTCATTCTAGTTTCTTGCAGTTTTTTTCTGTAAAAGTTTCAACTTTTTCCGGGCAGATATTGGCCCATTCTGTCATGCCGAAATTTACATTCGGTTAATTTTAATACCGTCCAATTGTTTCTGGATATTTATCACACAATTTGGGGTTAACACGACTTTTCAGTATAGGTGCTAAGTAATTTCAAGTTAGTAAACATTGGTCCTGTCCATCAGGAATAAAACCTGGGGTGAGGCGCAAGCAGAGAGTTGACCGTTTCACTGGTCAGGGGCAGCGACCATTTAGTGCGGCTCAACTGAGATAGATAGATAGATAGATAGATAGATAGATAGATAGATAGATAGATAGATAGATAGATAGATATGAACAGTATGAGATATATAGATATGAACATTATGAGGTAGATAGATAGATAGATAGATAGATAGATAGATAGATAGATAGATAGATAGATAGATATGAACAGTATGAGATAGATAGATAGATGTCTTTTTTACCGCTTGTTTGGTCTCTCACATCAGTCTACGTCTTATCAGCACCCATATATTTATATATATATATATACAGAAAGAGAGTGAGAGGAAAAACATGTTAGATTTAAATAAGACAAATATCAGAAAGTAAGACACAAACACAGATAGATAGATATGAACAAACCTAGATA
>OZ038513.1:1555000-1557500 GCA_964036315.1 Acanthosepion esculentum | reverse complement strand
TTTAGAATAATTACACCAGTGACTCAGAGTACCAAACTCATAGAAGAGCCTTTCCATCAGCATGAGCAGTTTACCCATCGCACCTTGTAATTGCATAAAACACAGTACTTCGAGTGTCGCTAGTTCTTTAGTCAGACTTATGTTTCTTTAATTTTCAAAGTGTAGAAAATGTATATATATATATATATATATATATATATATATATATATATATATATATATATATATATATATTAATTACACAACAAAATCCAAAATTACCAATTATTATTCAACCAACGAGAAGTAAGTTAATCTTATTCAACCCCGGTTTACAAAATGTTCGTATCGGAATTAGAAATTAAAAATTAAAAATTTGACAGCAGTTAATGTTGAAGTCAATGTTAGATTTTAAATTTCTAATTTCGACATGGACACAGTCTATACACCGGGGTTGAATAAGACTGAGGAACTTCTCGTCGGTTGGAATAGATCTATAACCCACCCCCACCATACCACCACCAACACCAATATTTCGCATTTTGTTGTGTACATAATATAAATACTTTGACCTCTTTTTGTGGATCAATTTTAATATTTTATATTACTAGGATCCACTTGGATTATATACCAATGGATTTGTTACCTGTACTATATATATATATATATATATATATATATATATATATATATATATATATATATATAATGAATAACATTATAAAAAAATACATAGCACCAGTTGATAATAGCAAAAAAATTAGATTAATTATTTATTATAAAAAAATTAAAACTTGTAACCTTATAGTTAAAAATAAGAATTCACCTCCTACAACAAAATTAAATAGAGCAAATATTATTTACGAATTCAAATGTCCATTAAGGAATTGTATTCCTCAAGAATCAACTTTCGTAAATAATTATATAGGCCACACTACAAATCGTTTAACACGCAGATTAACCCTACACCTTTCTGACAATAGCTCAATTAGATCTCATTTAAATATTCATGGAGACCTACCGGACACTATTCAGAATATACTTGTCGACAACACTAATATAATAGCATCATCCACTTGCAAAAAAAAGGCTAAAAATAATGGAAGCCTTACTTATAAAATTAAACAAACCAGCCCTTAATAATATTAACTTTGAACATGGACATAATATCTTGACCGTGTTTTGAAACAAAAAAAATGAATCACTTTATAAAACACACACAAACTATTTCTAATTCTAACAGTTGAAATATAATCCTTGATAATGGCTAAATGTATAGCCAAAAGCGCTCGGAAAAGAACATTCGGACAATTTTTATATAATTTATCCTCTGAAAAGAAAAACTTTATTAGATCGCACGAGAAATTATATAAAAAACTAAATAAAAGAACCTTGTCAGTCGTTTTTAATGAAATGTGCTTGAAAGAAGGATTGCTGCCTAAATACACAAATATATATATATATATATATGTGTGTGTGTGTGTGTCTGTGTGTGTGTGTGTGTGTGTGTGTGTGTGTGTGTGTGTGTGTGTGTGTGTTGATATAATAGGAAAGACCTGTTAGATTGATGGTCCGAAGTATTTTGTTTTTTAGAGACTAAATTATAAATATTTAAAAAAAATATGATTCCATCGCTACACAGGAATTACGATTTATTTATAATATATTTTAATTAATTATAATAATTATAATATATTATTTATAGTAATTAAATTATATATATATATATAATTATAATATATATAGAGTGAGATATATGTGTGTGTGTGTGTGTGTGTGTGTGTGTGTGTATGTGTGTGTGTCTGTGTGTGTTGATATAATAGGAAAGACCTGTTAGATTGATGGTCCGAAGTATTTTGTTTTTTAGAGACTAAATTATAATTATTTTAAAAAAATATGATTCCATCGCTACACAGGAATTACGATTTATTTATAATATATTATAATTAATTATAATAATTATAATATATTATTTATAATAATTAAATTATGTGTGTGTGTGTGAATAAATTACAGACATTATGTCTGCTAATTTTCAATAAAATCCGTTCATACTCACGAATAACCTTCCGTGTATTGATGTTAAAGGATGAGAGAAATGTGCTATTGCTGTTTAAATTTCTTTTCATTTTCCAAGTACTTTCGATTTTCTCTGAAGGTCATCTTCAGGGATACAAGTTTTGTATATAGTTTTGTACCACTTGCACCACTGAAGTCGAACTTGAGAGAAGATCGAAAGTACTTGTGAAATTAAAATAAATTTAAACAGATATAGCACATATGTCTCAAATACACAATACACGGAAGGTTATTCGTGATTATAAAAGGATTTTATTAAAAATTAGCTGACATAATGTGTGTAATCTATTCAATCAGACATGCCTAAAGGCGGCAGTTTTTCATTCGTTAAATAATATAGACAAGTTTTGTCTATTTTAAGTAAATTCCTTTCATATTATCGAATAAGCTTTTTAGCATTATTACTGAAACACAAAAGAAAATCACCATATTAATCCTGTCT
>OZ038513.1:1517500-1552500 GCA_964036315.1 Acanthosepion esculentum | reverse complement strand
ATAGATAGATAGATAGATAGATATGAAAAGAGATAGATAGATAGATAGATAGATAGATAGGTATGAAAAGAGATAGATAGATAGATAGACTGATAGAAATAAATAAATGACATTGTCCAAACAGTTGGTGTCCCCTCTTACGTCTACTTTGGATTATTTAAATGAATTCTGAATTAAAATTTTTCAAGCTGTAGAAAATATCCAATTTTTACATCATTCGATATATTTATATTGTTTTATTAAAAACATTTTCCGAAATAAATACAACTTTAACCAGTGTCTATTCCAAATGAGAGCTTAATTTTCTATCTAGCGAAGATCAGACTTTTAATTGGTTGATCAAGACAAACCCACAAATCTATTTTCAATTCTGACCTTGTGTTTCCTCAGCCCTCCACTTAATCTTTTGAAAAAGAGATAATACTTTACTTCTGAAATTTTCTTAAAAATCATTTAATCACCAGTCACTTACCATCGCCTGAAGAAGTGCAACATAGTGCCGAAACACGAAAGTTATTGTGTAGCGATTTCAACATATTTTGTTCTAAACTCTTATAATAATAACAATAATAATATCTATATCTATATATATATATATATATATATATATATATATATATATATATATATATATATATTATAAATTAATTAATTTTTCGCTACACAGTGATAACCATGTTTCAAAAATGGAAGCTAAAATCTTCTAATTTAATTTTCTTCACTGTGTAGCGAAAAAACATATTTTAAATCAATTAAATTATAATATTAATAACAAAATTAAATTAGAAGCTTTTAGCTTCCATTTTTGAAACATGGTTATCACTGTGTAGCGAAAAAAAACATATTTTAAATCAGTTAATTTATAATATTAATGCTCTGTAAATTTACATTGAGCACTATTGTATAAAAATAAAAATATCTATAAGAACACCGGATTTTATATCTTACTGTTCTTTCTTTTTATATATATACACATATATATATATATATATATACGGGTTTGAAAATTTATAAATCTTCCCATATTTTTGTCGATGATATTGAGAAAGACAAAATTAGTTTTTGAATATAAAATCAGCTACAGTTTCCCCCCACACACACACACACAAACACGCGCACACAAACATATATATATATATATATATATATATATATATATATATATATATATATATATATATATATATAAGGGAGTGCGAATGAGAACGAAACAGAGGGGTAGTGATGGCTGCGGGAAAGGGAGTGGTAGATGTAGATATTAATATATTTTACCCTGGGAATTTCTTTAGCTGTCTTCAAAATTCCAAAATATATTGCAACAACCTCCCCCACCCCTAACACGTTCTTGTTAAATTGATCGATTCAGAAGTGATCACTTCTCTCTGATAATGATCGATTATAATTTGTCCAAATGTCATGAATGATTGATCACTCCTTTTAAATATTAGAGAATTTTTCTTCTGAGATGAGATTTCAGTCTATCTCCTTTCCTCTTTCTCTCATATTATTATTATTAAGAGAAGATGGTGTCAGAGCTGCCATTTATTATTATTATTATTATTAGTAGTAGTAGTAGTAGTAGTAGTAGTAGTAGTAGTAGTAGTAGTAGCATTAATAGCAGTAGTAGTAATATAAATATTATTATTATTTGTGTGTTATGTTTCCTGATTTGTATCCTGTAGATCCGCGTCCAAACTATCGTCCTTAGGCCCTATAAGAGAATTGTCATTTAATTGATAGCACTTTTCTTACTATAAAGAGATGTTCCTAGTAGGACGATCTTTTGGACAACTCGTATATCGATGTTACCTGGGGCACTGTCAGTAAAATTGTCCATTCCTTTTCTCACAAGGCCCAGAGCTCCGATTACTATTGGTACAGTCTCAGTCTTCATTCTTCACATCCTGTTAATTTCAATATCCAGGTCCTTGTATTTGGACAATTTCTCGAGAATTTTCATGGAGGTGTTTCTCTCAGATGGTACTGCTATGTCAATAAACATACACTTCCTGAATTTCTTGTCTTTTATGATAATATCAGGACTGTTGGCTTTTATTTCTCTGTCAGTTTGAATTTTCATGTCCCAGAGGATAGTTACATCGTTACTTTGGGTAACTGTGTTTGGTTAGTGCTCATACCATCTCTCAGTGGTTTCGATTTTGTGCTTCTTGCATATCTTCCAGTGCACATATGTCGCTACCTTGTTATGTCTGCGGGTATATTTATTTTTTGCCAGTTCCTGAGATAATATGGTCGACAGTTTCATCATATTTTCCGCAGATTCTGACTTTCGGATTAGTTCCATCCTTGATTATGTGACAGTGATAGAATTTCGTTGCGAGGCTTTGGTCCTGAGTTGCAATTATTAGGCCTTCTGTCTCAGCTTTCAACCCGGTGCTCCTTAGCCACTGACGTATTTTCTGTTGGACCACATTTGCTTCTTTCGTTCTTTTTATGCATTTGTCATGCAAGGCCTTGTCCTCTCAAAAATCCGAGAGGACAAGGCGTTGCAATTTCATTTGGCCAGATGTTATTCACTTCGTTTTGTGTTGGTAGGGTTTCAGGTATATTAAGTTGTTTCTTGAAGAGTGCAACTTCTTTATTGATAGAGTGGATTGGGTTTTGAAATAATAATAATAATAATAATATAAAAATCGTGAGTGACGATTACAATGGACAAAGTGTAAACACTTTGGAAAAGATGTTAATAAACACTGGTATGAACATCACCCAGCACTGGTTACAGAAATAGAAGACATCACATTTCTATAGGATTACACCATCTTTAAAGAGAGGAAAATTGAAGCAAATAGTTCGGACATAATTGTGAAAAACCGAAAAGAAAAAAACTTGTCTAATAATTGATATGGCTTGCCCAGCGGATTGTAACATAGTCACCAAGGAATTTGAAAAACTATTGAAGTATAAAGACATGGACATCGAAATAGAGAAAATGTGGAAATTGAAAACAAGAATAGTAGCAGCCATAGCAGGAGCGCTTGGAATGATAAAAAAAGGAACACAACACATTGAAAAAAAATCCCTGGAAATCTCAGCTTAAGAGAAATAGAAAAAATTGTCTTGATAATTACATACCACACACTTGGATTAACTTTCTCCATGTAACGCTGGTGATGTAATGGGAGTTAAAAAAACAAATAATGAAACCTACCCATAACAACACACCACTTTAGGTCTTCCCACAGACTTGCTAGATAGTGTGACCATAACAGAAATGTAAATATAATGATGATAGAATAATAATAATAATAATAATAATAATAATAATAATAATAATAATAATATCTGCACTGGAAAATTTGCAACTCCTATGCGAAGGAAACTGAAAGAAACTGGTACGAACACCACCCTGACCCGGTTACGGAGATAGGACCTGTTACAATTCTATGGGACTACACAATACACACTGACAGAACACTCAAAGCCAACCGCCCAGACATTGTTATTAAAGACCACAAACAAAATAAGTGCCTCCTTATTGATATGGCAGTCCCTGCAGACTGCAATGTGTCTTTGAAGATATTCGAAAAACTGTCAAAATATAAGGACCTTGAAATAGAAATCTCAAAAATGTGGCACATGGGAACATCAACAATCCCTGTTGTAGTTGGAGCCCTTGGACTGGTTGGAAAAGATTCCAGTAGGCTGATTGAAGGGATCCCTGGAAGTCCATGCCTCAAAGAGATACAAAAAATTGTTCTGACAAGTACAGCCCACACTTTACGAAGGGCTTTATCTATGTAATTATTTTTTTTTTTCAGTGAAAAATGTCATGATGCCATTTCTAACCTTAGGTCTCTGGGCGGGACCCGGAAAGAAATGTGTAAACGCCAAATATCAAAGGAAATAATAATAATAATAATAATAATAATAATAATAATAATAATAATAATAATGATAAATGTCATGTCCTATACGACCCTTGGACCCTACATTTTCTGAACTTCATCAAAAAATTTTCCAATGTCGTCAGTTCCCAACTAGTTATTTATGCAGATGACAGAGTTATTTACTCCTGTTTTCCGACAGACCCGACAAAGTAAAACTGGCAACTGCTCTCGAAAAGGACCTCCAATCAGTTGTTAGCTGGGGCAAGGATAGGCCTATAAATATAAAAAAATATAACTTCCGTTCCCCCAGGTGTTAACAAGCATCACCGAATTTGTCTATCAAGCTTTAGATAAGAACGGTGAGGTTCGGGCCGTGACCCTGGGTATTTCAAAGGCTATTGAAAAGGTTTGGCATACTCGCCTTCTCTACAAGCACAATTGCTACCGTGTCACTGGACGAAAATTTGGCCTAATCCAATCATTCCTAAAAAAATCGTGTTAAAAAAGTATTAGCTAGATGTGCTTCTCGTCAATTTCATATCAATTTAGGGCCCCTCATGGCCTTATTCTCGGACATGTGCTGTTTCCGATCTTCAACAGCGTTGTTCACGATCAGTTCCCAACTAGATATATATGTAGATGACGTACACATTTACTCCTACCGTAGTAGCAAACCGGATAAAGTAAAAATGGCAACTGCTCTCGAAAAAGGACCACCAATTAGTGATTAAACGGGGCAGCGCCGCCGAAACTGCTTTCATTTAATCACCATAGAGAACCTTTTCCGCTTTCCATCAGTATGGCTGATGCTAACCGCTAGGAGAGCAAGTCTTTGTAGTTTTTCGGGCTCACGTTTTCCACGGGCATGAAGTGGAATGGTTATAGTAAATCAATTGCTCGGTCTGCTGCCAGTAAAGTCGATTCACTGTCTCATGCAAGACAGTTTTTCCCCGTCAGAATCCATCTTTGGCATTTATACTTCTATCATTCGTCTTTGCATTGAATGTCGCTGCTATATCTGGTCAGGTGTTCTTGCTATCTATCTGGAGATTCTTGAGAGAATTCAAAGAAGGATCTGTTATGTAACTGAATCTGACCTGGCACCTATGTTTCATTGACATTCCCACCGACGATACGTGACTTCCTTCTGTCTTGTCTGTAAATATTTTCATGGCAATTGTCCGTCAACTGCAAGAATTTAAGCATGCTAGTAGATTGTCAATTAGGTCTCTTAAGGCTTTTTCCTGTTGAACGTTCTAGATTGTTATGGTCCAGGTTAGGACCAAGGAAGAACAACACGAACATTTGATACGCCATGAGCAGTTATGAATGTACGTGAGAGATTCATGGAAGATTGAAGTTTATAAGCAGTAAATTCGACCTTGCCAACCGAACGATCCACAGTGCCCGAATCGGTTAAGACACGTCAGGCTATATGACGGTTCCGTATAGGATACAGGTTCGAATCCTGTCGGAGGACGAATATTTCCATGAAAAATTCTCGGACATTCAGGCCGGTAAATGTTGTTTAATACTGTTTATTATAAACAGAGCATTTACTTAAATATTTGTATCTATAAAAAGAATGTATAAACATAAAAATGCCTTAATATATATATATATATATATATATATATATATATATATATAAATAAATGTCTTAAAATAATTGTTGGACTTTGTCCATTTCATAATATATATATATATATTTATATATATATTAAGAAATATAGTCTTAAAGTGTGCTATATTTATGGGATAAAGTGCTCAATATCAGAGATAGAGCGTGTGTAAATATAAAAGTGGACATGGAAGTCAACAGTGTTGACTTCTATGTGCACTTATATATATATATATATATATATATATATATATATATATATATATATATATATATATATATATATAATGTCATATATAGTCAGATGATCCTACTATACATTTCAAAATTTCATATCTGTTCAATAACAATTTAAATATCTGGGAAATGTTTTAACTGTTATATTCTGTGCTAATAGGAATATATACTTGAAAAACAAGGTGAATAAAATAAGTAAAGGTTTATTGTAAAAAAAGAACTGTACAATAAGAATAAAGGTAACAGTTATGCTGTTATAGTGAAAGACACCTTGTCTAGATAATAGACTCTCCCACCTATTATAAGTAGGAGTCAGTACATAGTCGAGGGAAGAGAAGTTATCAGCGACCACAACTCGATTACTCTGCGTAACACTTATTTACAAGTTCCTAACGTTTCTGTACGTTTACCCCATTTAGGACGCATTTAGTTGGTAGTTCTCGCGTAAGTCTGAGTCATATTCAAACAGATCCCAGCTAGTCGATATTTACAAGCCCCCCGACGAGGTAGGATGTGGCATAAGGCCGAGTATAATGTGGGGCAATCCGAGCCCGTAGGCCCGACCAAACATTCCCCGTAGACCCCGTATACAACGGGGTCGGGTAGCTGTTTCCCGAGACGAGACTCTGCCCTTCGACATAGCCTCGACTAGGGATCCTCTCTGCCCGGAAGCAGAGAGTTTGACCAGAACAGCTGAATAACAGATCCCAACAACTAATATTTACCAACCTCCCCAAGGGGTAGGATGTGGCACAAGGCCGAGTTTAATGTAGGGCAATCCGAGCCCGTAGGCTCGGCCAAAAATTCTGCGTAAACCCCGCATAAACGGGTTCGGGTCTGTCTACCTCCTCGGACACGAAAGTTCGACAGCAGCTAAGAGCTGAGTACCAGATCCCAGCTAGTATATTTAGCTACCCCCCACAAGGGTTACATGTGGCACAAGGCCGGGTTTAACGTGGGATGTCCAAAAATATTCCCTATTCGAACGCGTATAAACGGGTTCAGGGTCAGTCTACCACTCCGAACGAGACTCTGCCATTCGGTGGAGCCTCGTCCGGGTTCCTCTCTGCCCAATGGCAGAGAGGTCGACAGTCTAGCTGGAACAGATCCCAGCTAGTATATTTAGCCACCCCCACGAGGGTTACATGTGGCACAAGGCCGGGTTTAAAGTGGGTTTTCCGAGCCCGTAGGCTCGGCCAAAAATATTCCATTTTGAACCTGTATTTACGGGTTCAAGGTCAGTCTACCTCCCCGAACGAGACTCTGCCCTTCGGTGGAGCTCGTCCGGGTTCCTCTTTGCTCCAAGGCAGAGAGTTCGACTGTTTAGCTGGAACAGATCCCAGCTAGTATATCTAGCTACCCTCACGAGTGTTGCATGTGGCACAAGGCCGGGTTTAATGTGGGTTTTCCGTAGGCTCGGCCAAAAATATTCCCTTTTGGACCCCTATAAACGGATTCAGGTTCAGTCTACCTCCCCTACCTAGTTACTACCTACACTGTACTCACTCATGGGGGTGACAGTTTATTCCATTACATCATTAACAGAGCCTGGAAAGCGAGACATTGAAATACGAAGCGTCACTGGGATAGAAAAAGATGCCTTCCAAAAGCTAAGCAGAATAATAAGAAACAGAAAAATATCGTTAGAATCAAAGAAAAGAGTACTGAAGTGAATTCTGGACATTCTCCTCACATATGAAGAAGAAACTCAAAGAAACAGAAATGTGGTTCTACAGTAGGATGCTGAGGATAGCAGAAAAAGGAAGCACAAAGGACACATGCCACCAGGAAGAGACAGTTGAGGTTCCAAGGCGGAGATAGGAAAGCAAAGCATGACCTACTTAGTAAGATTGAATAAATAAATGAAGAACACGGTTCAAAAGAGTTAACAAAAAGATAAAATACATTAAGAGCTACAAAGGACAGGAAATTGTGGAGAGCCATGATCGCCTACAACCTGAAGAGACACGGCACATAGAAGAAGTGTGAGTTTGACTAAATGGATGGCGAAACAGGATTTGGGAGGAATAACGAAAAAACAGGATTTATTAACGGCTACAGACGGAAGGATGTTGTGAAGAGCCATGATCTTCTACTTCCCGAAGTAACACGTCATATAAAATAAGTCACATTCTGTCAATTTATATCTTAAAGTCCTTCTATTTAGTTATGTGTGGGGCAAAAACATTTATGAGCAGACGTGTATTTTCAACATGATTTTTCGCAAGTATGTTTGATCGATTTGCCAAGTGTTTCAATCTGAAGGCTGAAATTTCAAATGAAATTAACTTCATCATTCTGTACATCGTTTGGTAGGTTACGTTACAAGCAGTTCTTTTTGCGAGGGAGGCTGAATTCGCGTCATATTGAGCAATTCGTTTCAAGAACTCTGTCAGCGCCAGTCGGTCAAACCCAAATATTGTATGGTCAGTTGTGGTCAATTGTCTCCTGGTGGTTTCCACATGCGTAGAGGCAAAGACTGCTGCTATGTCCCAGGAAATTCCATTGATAGTTCCTGGTTAGAAGGCACTGATCCTGGACAGCAATTATGTATACTTCCGTTTCCAGTTTGAGATCAGAGTCTGCTTGCATTTGATCGGTAAGTGTTTGATCTGGTCAGGATCGCTGCCTCTGATTGGTCATTTGCTAGGCCGAGTTTTTCTCTCGCGTGATTTAAGGGCGATTGGTTTTGCTGCATGTGTGTTTTGCCTTTGCACTTGTATTCTCCTTCTTTCTATATATCTTCTTCTTCTTTCTTTCTTTCTTTCTTTCTTCTTCTTTCCTTGATTTCTTCTTATTTTTTCTTTCTCCTTTCTTTCTTCTTCTTCATTCTTTTATTTATTTCTTTTCTTTTTCCTTTATTTCTTTCTTTCTTTCCTCTTCTTTATTCCGTTCTTTCTTTTTCTTTCTTTCTTTCTTTCTTTCTATCTTATTCTTTCTTTTTTCTTCTTTTCTTCTTTGTTTCCTCTTCTTTCTTCCCTTTTTCTTTCTTTTTCTTTTTTCTTTGTTTCCTCTTCTTTCTTTCCTTTTTCTTTCTTTTTCTTCTTTCTTTGTTTCCTCTTCTCCCTTTCTTTCTTTCTTTCTTTCTTCTTCTTTGTTTCCATTTTTTCTTCTTCATTCTTACTGTTTTTCTTCTTTTTTCTTTTTCTACTTCAACTTTCTTGTTTTCCTCTTCTGTTTTTCTTTCTTACTCCGTCTACTTTTTCTTCTTTCAATCTCCTTTTCTTTTTCTTCTTTCTTTCCTCTTCTACTTCGTTCTTTCTTTCTTTCTTTATGTTTTTCCTTTCGTTCCTTTTTCTTTTTGTTTTCTTCTTTTTTTCTTTCTTCATTCATTTTTTCTTTCTTTTTCTTCTTCTCAAAAAAGAAGAGCATTCTTTAATATATCTAACCCTACAGTGGCTCCACTTAGTTTAATGGTAAAAACACGCCTGTCCTATTCACAAACGATAAATACAATATATATATATATGATTCTTGTCGGAGGCATTCTTGTTAATAAAACTTTCCATTTCGATGGCAGTAGATCTTAATTTCAATGCTTACAAAAAACAAAAAAAAACCCCAAAATACAGGAAAATATTCTCAAACACGCGGACCCACTAAATATATAGCTATATAAATAATGTCGGATTTTTAAAAAATCCAGTAATTGCTTTCAAATATATATCTATTACTGTGACAATTTTTATAAACACAATTACGGTTTCAAAATTGTTTATTTTTTCAAACGCTTCGTCCGGTAGCGGTGAGTAAACGTGGTGACCACAAATTTGGGCCCTGTGCCAGACTAAATAAAAACAGTAAATATCTAGCGATTGTCTCTCGGTTAATTTGCAGTTTAGCAAACCGCGCTCAGTTTGCATAAAAAAATTCCAGAATACTTACATCTATGTGTAATTGTACATGCTCAATTAGAATCTGGCTTGATAAAATCTACCGTTTTGGAGTTATCGATAGTGAAAGTTCGGGTTCATTCGCGTCGCGGCAGCCATTACTGGCGTTGTCTGCATACATTCGCTGCGCAAAGCTAAGCGCGGAAGAGTGCAGTTAACGTCCTTTTTTTTTAAATTGATCTTACACTTCTCATCTTGTCTCAATTACTGCGCAAGAGAACTATTTATGTACACACACTCCATTTTGCGAATCGTGTGCAATAACCAAGACGAGTGAATATTACTCACGGCATTTCCGCAGCAAATGTATGCAAAAGAACGCCAGTAATTGCTGCCGCGACGCGAATGAATCCGAACCTTTACTGTCGATAACTCGAAAACGGTAGATTTTATCAAATTTATGAAACCAGATTCGAATGAATCATGTTCAATTATACATAAATGTATGTATTCTGAAATTTTTTACTGCGAACTGAGTCCCGGTGCTACAATGTAAATTAACCTATCTCTCTTCTTTGTAACAGTTTAAGACAATAGCGTCTATAATATATCTTAGTCATAAAAGCAATTAAAAGATTTTTTAATTAAATAATGTCTTAGTTTTATCGTATTTTTATTTTACAATTAAGAGTAGATTTTCTGTAACTGGGGATACTTTGTTGCCAAAAAGAATAAAAATTGATGAGGTTTGCGTATAATTGATATAAACATTAAACGGTACAAAAAATAATTTCTCGAAATTTCATAAAATTAAATAAGTGAGGAGAGTAACAGATTAAAAAGATTCTAAATAAAGGACGTTTCTAAAATGAATTTTATTCATTTGTGAATAATTTCTGGAAGTTTCATTAAAATCGGACAATTATTTGATTTTTGAAAGAATTTAAAAATCAATGTGCTTCTCGTTAATTTTAGGCCCCGCCATTGACGCAGGGAAGACATTACTTTTAACCTAAATTTCGTACTTTCTAAAAAGAGTAAAAAAATATAATTTAATAATAAAACAATCTTTTTGTCTTTCCTCATAATAATACAATAGATTTTTACGATGAAACTTTAGGGCATTTTTTCCTCATGGTACGCCCATTTTTTAGCGAATCTGTGGAGGCACCTATACAAACGTCTTTCGTTTTGTTGAAAATTTCACCTTCACTGTTTAAAGTCATTCTTAAATTGAGGATACAAACACGGCGTTTGCTCGATAAAATCGACCACTGCAGGATTTATCGATCTCGTCCAAGACACAGATGAAAGAGAGAGCAAGCGAGAAGTGAGAGAGAGAGAGAAAAGATAGAGAAAGAAAGAGAAAGAAAGAATGTAGAGCGCAGAGTATCAATTGCATACGGGGGAAGCTAAGAGTCTAATCGTTGCAGGCGTCACCTGCTTGTCGAATTTACTTCAAAGCCCCACGTAGCTTGAAAGACGCCAAAGAAGAGGATATGCTCTTTTGAAGCGAATGCGCCTTTGCGGAGAGCCATTGAAGACTGGCCGGTAAAGGAAGATAACATTGATCGCTTTAAATGAAGCGAGATGCAATTCATGACCAAAGCAGTGAGGAAAAGGGGAAAAACATTGGTTGAAACCTCGTCTACGGAAGGGACACAGGCGGTCGGGTCGCCAACAAAGCCCACCTTTTCACACTCTGTACACAAAGACGGTGGAAGCCAGTCGACGGGAGGGGAATGTCACCATGACATGGCTGAATCTTGTATGTTTACGAAGTTCCCGACAACGGAAAACTTGTCGAATCATTGTGTTTACAATTCTTTAAGGCTTTCAAGTTTTGAAAAATCGTAACTTACCATTCCAATATCCAGTAGCTCTTTCTCCCCCTCTGTTTTTCTCTTTCTCTCTCTCTCTCTTTATATATATATATATACATATATAACGTAAATCATTCAAACGAAAAACAAATACTGAAGCTAATTATACGGCAAGAATCACTCTCGCAAACAATATTTAATAATAAAATACAATCAACTTCGATGACGCATTACTACTCGGAATTTAACAAAAACACACTGAAATGTCTACCTGATGATGGTCGTTCGAAACGACTGAAAGCCCGGCTGGTAGAAAAAATAAGACCTGATAAAACCGGAATTTATAAACAAGGATCATACCATTCATTAACGGATTCGAAGTTGATTGTATTTTATTATTAAATATTGTTTGCGAGAGTGATTCTTGCCGTATAATTAACTTCAGTATTTGTTTTTCGTTTGAATGATTTACGTTACATAAATTGAATACGCACTACATAATTGATATATATATATATATATATAGTAATAAATATACATACAGACACACACACACACACACACACACACACACACACACATATATATATATATATATATATATATATATATATATATATATTCCTACGCTTTGCAACTTCAGTTTCCCTGGTTTTCCAGCTCATCGGGCACAAAGTAAATATTTTGTTTATAAAAATACACTGTTTGCACATTGGAGGAATGCGCTATATAGCCAAAAAATAAAATAGTACAATAGACGCGGGAAATGAAGGGAGGTAGTGCTCATTTTTTTCATTTATATATATATATAATATGTGGTGCAGTTCAATTTATATTACAATGAATCATTCATATAAAAAGTAGATTAATGGCACCGACATTAATACTCTGCCTTCCATCTTTAAAGTCTATTCATCAAGAGAACGCTGAATAAGTTTTAAAAATAATGGAACAGTAGTGGGGAAACTGAATCAGAAGGTCACAACAGCAAGAGGGACCATCATTTCCACTTAGAGCGAAATACATTCTTATTGTTCGTAGTAGTGTCCAATAGTTTTATAAAAAAAACTTGGAGAATTCCAGTAAGATATCTTTAATCATTTCTAAGATACAAGGGTTCAGTGTAGACAGAGCAAGGTATTTCCAATTTTTTCACTTTATAAAATTGGAAATACCGTTTAAAACTACAACCTCCAAAACACTGGAAATTTTACCAAGAAACATCGAAGTCGGGATAAAATTTATATTTAAAAGTTAAGTAATCTTTTGACATAATATCAATAAACCTCTATTTTTAATATTATTTAATACTTTTAATATTGAGCACCGTATATAAAAATATCTGCTGTTCCTTAAATCTTATATATATATATATATATATATATATATATATATATATACATGATCGTAATCACGATCCAATTCATCAGACCTACCTACACACACACACACACACACACACACACACACACACACACACACACACACATATATATATATATATATATATATTAGCATGCCTGATGATAGACTCCTGGAGAGCAATACATTGAGACTTCTTTGCCTCAGTTTTTCAATTGACTTGAAGTCGAACGAATACATCAAATTAATGCAGATAAAATAAGGTAACGCTGTCGTGCTAGACTTCTTTTCTCCTAAAAATCTATCTTGCACATTTACAAATCTCTCCCCGCCCTGGGTATGACGATAAAATACATCCGCGTCCAGGATAAGACGATGCATTCCATCCAACAGCAAGGCCTCTAATCTTAATTGCTGGTGTTCCCAGGTCCACCCTGACTCGGCGTGGTAGAACTTGTTAGGGCCCCAGCTATGAACAAATAGTTAACCCCGAAACTGAGGTAAAAAGCATTATGAAAGTGTAAAAATTTGTTTTAATACCAGAAATACTTTGTAAAAAATTATAACAAGAAATAATGTTTTGAAGAAAAAACTACTACCAGCTATACGTGTTTGAAATAAAAAATATTTCCTGCAATATATTTTTAAAAATAATATTACCAGCTATACATTTTTGTGGAAAAATATTACCAGAAATAGATTTTTGACAAAACAAAAATATTACCAGGAAAAAAAAAAGTTGACGACATTAAATGACCCATTGAGGTTGGTATGCCGTAAAACACAACAAATCAAACCAAACTAAACAAATCTAACTTTTATTCTAGCCTTGAACACCTTTGCCATATCTGGTTTGGCATTCCTGCTATTCATATCGAGGTTCTTGACAAAATCCAAAGAAGGATCTGCAATATAATCAATCCTGACTTGGCATCTCGACTTCAGTCACTTTCTCACCGACGTGACGTGGCTTCCCTCTGCCTTTTCGACAATTATTTTCAGGGCAACTGCTCTGCCAAGCTTTTTACCCGGGTACCCCGAATGCATGAATTTAAGTGTTCTACTAGATTGGCATTTAGGTCCCACCCATTTACTGTTGAAATAGTTAAATTTAACCGCCACTTCTACACCAATACTCTCTTTTCTCACGCTTTCCGTTGACTTGGTTCCCTGATAAATACAATCTTCAAAAATTTAAATGTAATGTCAATCGCTATCTTCTATCTTCTTGAATTCCGTTCCTCTTTTGTCATTTCCTCACTCCTCCTCCAGCACAGACTTTTCTCTCGCTTCCAAACTCTCTCTCTTTAACTGCCAACTTTTAAATTAACGATAACGGGCCGCTTTCATGCGAATTTATAATTATATATTTCAAGACGACAAAGATCTAAAACTTCTCTTCCGAATTATTTCAAAATTACTTCGTTTCAAAGAAAAGAACATAATTTTAAAAATTATGACTTGTTCGCCTGAATCTCCTGACCTTTGTCCCTTTGCATTAATATGGGATGAATTGGATAGTATAGTTAGAAGAGAATACGCAAAGCGTGAGAGTGAGCTTTTTAGTGCTTGGGAAGAATATCAAGAAATTATAAAGCATTAAGAAGGGCAGGTTGTGGTTTTATTATCAAAAACAAAATAGGAATCTGTTGAATAAGATATTTTTAAAGTTAAGTGCTTATTTTTAGTTAAATAAAAGCAAATATAGTGTAACTAATGAGATTGTGGCCTTTACTTTAAAAAATCACATTTATGGTATTTTTTAAAATAAAGAAAAGATGGAATTTTTGACGGGACAGATTCTGAATATTTAAACTATATTTTTAGTGGATACTCATATTTGAGTAGATTTTTTTTACTAGAAAGTAGTTATATATTTATTCCCATCAACCGGCCTGGATACTGGAGAAAACTTATTGCATAAAAATATGCGTTCTCCGGAGGGGTCAAGTTTGCGTTCCTCTAGGGGAAACAGTCATAGATCTGACGTGCTTTGACCTCTTGGTGACAGAATGCGTGGATGACGTTTAATAATAAATTGCTTCGTTTCCGTTAGGGTAGGAAACTGAACAGATATGCCTATTTCATGAGTTAAAGAAAAATCTGAGAGGAAGGGCTCTATTCAACTTGACATACTCATGTAAGCACATATATACTTTTTACTTACATACCGATTCTTTTATATAAACGCACGTTAGATTATTTAAGAATAGATTTACAATCTTAGTAATATAATGTAATGTTTTACGTGGGCTTATAATTGTGGATATTGTTATTATTAATTTATGGAAGTACTTTCTACGTAGATAATTATGTTCTTTTTTAATTACGGTAGCTTTAGTTTGGTAGTCTCTCTTTCTCTCTCTCTCTCTCTCTCTCTCTCTCTCTCTCTCTCTCTATATATATATATATATATATATATATATATATGACTATTTACTCGAAAATTGTAACATAAATATGTTATAAAATCACTACAAAAATAGCCATTTTGTTTCAACACTTCTGGTGTCTTATCAAGTGAAGATGCTGAATGAAATATTAGTGTTTGAGCCTTTTATATTATATTCTTACTCAATCCTGGCCATTGATTTCTACCTGGATTCTATCCTCTTGGAAATTTATATATATATATATATATATATATATATATATATATATATATATTTATTATAATGTTTTTTTAAAATATGATTCCTTCGCTACATAAGAGTTCTCATGTTTCAAAAGCGAGAGCCAGAAACCCTCAATATAATTATTAAAATTAAGTTGAATTAAGGTATCGAGTCCCGCTTTATCCTCAAGCGAAAATTTAGGAATAAGCTATCCTGTGGTTTGCGCGTGTTTATAAGTATGGTCCTTTTCAACATTAATTACTATGGAAACGGCCATTTTGGTTTTGGTTAGATAATTCTTATCTACAGATCGGTCACCTTCGGAAAGGTTATGCCGGGGTGTAGTGGTATATCTATTCCAAAGCTAATGGTGGCGGTCACCGTCTCGTTAGTTTAAAGCGAAAGATAGTTCGTGGCGCGAGGGCAAGTCGTTAAGTGTCGAGAGGATTTTGTTTTATTTTGTATTATATTATCTATCTATTAATCTCTTTATTTGTTTATTCAAATGGCTGTCTTATATAAACGCATTGCACTGAACTACAATTTGTTTTTTTGACGACTCCACAATGGGTGTTTTTCGAATTAATAATCGGGCTAAGCTATTAAGACTTTTATTAAACTATGGAATTTTATTTATTTATCTATTTTTTATGCTAATTATTTAATGCGAAAATTTGTTGATGTCGGCAGAAGACCGTTAACTCCTGTCTGTGGTTTAATAACTTTTCATTATTTAGAAACTTAATGATCTGTAGTTTTTCATGTAGGCATAAAGGGCATGGGTCATCCCAGGTTTTACAAGTTCTTGTTCTATTTATTATTTTCCATTTTACTTTTGGTGGTTTATTCGTTTCATTTAAATGCCAAAAATATTTGGATTTCTGTTTCTAATATTATTGAAGGAGCTTTTGTGTTGTCTCCATCTAATTTTAAATTCATTCTTCGTTGACCCAATGTATATCCTATTAGTGTTAGGACTCTCAATGGATGAGATAGTGCATTGGTATACCACGGATTTTGTGAGGCATTTATTTTCAAACGGGCAGTTTTTAGGGTTCCTACAATCACATAATTTTTCATTATTTTTGTCTAATTGCAGTTTAGGATTTTTATTAATACTGTTTTGGCATGCGTGTTTTTCCAGGATTTTATTGTTACAAGTTCTGCCGTTTTTTGATTAGTCATTGAATGAAGTTGAAATATATACGAAATGCGTGTAGCAATTGTTTTCAAATTCGGACAGACGGAAGTAGGAACATCAGACATTATAAAAAAAACGCGCACCGTGCCCGGGCATCAGTTATAAGCCGGACAGCTGTGAGAAGGATGGAAGTGTATAGAGATCTCATTCGGGGCTGTTTGCTTTACAACTTCAAAGTGGGCTTATTAGCAGCTGCATCAAGTCGCCGCATATGTCAAGCGTTTGGGGATAGTGTTGTGGATGAACGTACTGCACGGCGTTGTTTTTGAAAATTCAAATCGGGAGATTTGTCTTTCCATGATGAGCCTCGCAGTGGACGACCACAGGTCTTGAATGAGGGTGTCCTGAAGGCGGCCATTGAAGAGGACAGTAGTCTAACGTGTGGTGAACTTGCAAGACAGTTCAACGTTTCCGATGAAAAATTTAGACTTCACCTGCACCGCCTAGGTAAAACGTACAAACTGAGAAAGTGGGTTCCGCAAACGCTGTTGGACGTCCACAAGGGACAACGAGTGGCAGCCTGCGTATCGCTGCTATCTCGCCACCGTACCGCATCCTTATTCAATCGAGTGCTTACCAGTGATGAAAAGTGGGTTCTGTACGAAACTTCCAAGCGTTCCAGACATTGGTTGTCTCCTCAGGATGCTGTCCCTCACACCGCAAGACCGCCTATGCACCCACGCAAGATTATGCTTTGTGTCTGGTAGACAGGTCGTCAAGTGGTTCATTATGAACTGCTACCAACGGGCTAAACGGTCACTGCGAAGCCTATCCTCGCAGCAACTGAAACGTGTGAGAATTTACTTAAATATTTGTATCTATAAAAAGAATGTATAAACATAAAAATGTATATATATATATATATATATATATATATATATATATATATATAACCGAATGGATAAATATACGTATAGTGCAAGAAAAAACTGCCTAATGTAAGGTAACAGAGATATTCAATATATATATAGTATGAAATATACATAATAATACTTACATTGATTGCACAACTCCGAGTTTCATGCCTAAGCAATTTTTAAGTGCTGGAAATATAAAATTTATTTTTATTTCTATTTCGGTAGAAATAAAAAATAATCTTAAGGTATTATGTATATCGCTATATATATATATATATATATATATATATATATATATATATATATATATATATATATATGAATGGATTTGTGCATAACAAGTTTTGATGAATCTTCAAGGTTCCTGCCGAGTGATCGGGTTGGACGGTACAACGAAATGTTGAGTCCGTCAGGCAAAAAATTCTAGGTGGCCATCATGAAAAGATTTTTTTTTTTTTCGCCGTCCGATTGGTTGGTGAGAGGTCGACAAATCAATAACCAAGAATAATAATAATAAAAAAAAAACTCTGAATAATCATCTTGGGTTTGGAAGTCAGACCCTGAAAAGAAATTCCCAGGAGAAACATTATCCGTTTTTTTTTTTGTTTTTTCTCTGAGAAATCTGTTTATGCCATATATATATATATATACGGACTCAACATTTTGGTTTAAAAATATTTTTGATAATACACTTGATAATGTAGTGAATATATTTCCCCATGAGGAAATTTATATATATATATATATATATATATATATATATATATATATATATATATATATATATATATAATATGAAAGGCTCAAACACTAATGTACCATGGTTATAATTTATTACATTGGAAACGAAATCACGATTCTATTCATCAGACCTACAAGAATTCTTTCTCTGTACATTGAGCTCTACCTGGATTCTATCCTCTTGGAAATTTATACATACATACATATATATATATATATATATATATATATATATATATATATATATATATATACATATATATATATATATATGTGTGTGTGTGTGTGTCGACCACTAATATTATCTATCTATCTATCTATCTATCTATATATATATATATATATATATATATATATATATATATATATATATATATATGTGTGTGTGTGAGTGTGTGTGTGTGTGTGTGTGTCTGTATAAATAATCTAAGAGATACGATCAAACATATATATGATCGATTATATTTATATGTATGTAAACGTATTTGTATATATATATATATATATATATATATATATATATATATATATATATATATATATATATATATATATATATAGATACCACGCAATATATATATATATATATATATATATATATATATATATATATATATATTGCGTCGTATCGTAACGGTCCGGGTTCGATTCTCAGTAGTGGATGCGCACTGCTGATGAGTCCGAAAATAGGACGAAACGGCTGTTCTGTTCTTTCTACATTCTGTTGAGGATTATTTTAGATTCGACGAATTACTTTATTATCATTTTTTCTAATCCTCCTAATAATTTCTTTCACTTGCATAACCTTGCATGAATTGGCTTCTAATACTCTGGATGGAGCGGCCTCTGTACATAAGACGTGGCTCGTGGGGACACAGTCGTCTGGGTTAGGGAAGCTCGGATGATTTACACCACGTACGTTGTGAAGAGTGGCGCTATATCGAGTATAATTAGTTACCTCATCGTCCCAGAGGCCTCTTGGTACATTTGGTCTGACGCTTGCGTCGAATCCTAACTGTCCGGGTTCGATTCTCGGTAGTGGATGCGCACTGATGATGAGTCCCAAATATAGGACGAAACGGCCGTCCAGTGCTTTCTGCATTCTGTTGAGGTTTCTTCTAGACTCGATCTATTACTTAATTATAATTATCTCAAATCCACCTAATAATTTTTATCACTTGCATATCCTTGCTTGAACCGGCTTCTAATTCTTGGTAGTGGATGCGCACTGCCGATGAGTCCCAAATATAGGACGAAACGGCCGTCCAGTGCTTTCTGCATTCTGTTGAGGTTTCTTCTAGACTCGATGAATTACTTAATTATTTACTACGTTTGTTTTTACGCTTACAAAAAACGTAAAAACAAACGTAGGAAAAATATTCTTCAAACTCTTACGTAAACATTTCCCGGAATCAAGCAGCCTACACAAAATATTAAAAAAACACAGTAAAATTCAGCTACAGTTGCACCGAGAACATGGTACAAATAATTTAAAAAATGCACAACAGGAAAATTATCAACAAACTACACGAAAAATTAAACCCACGTGTAACTGCAGAATAAAGAAACAATGTCCCTTAAACAGTAATTGCTTACAAAACAACGTAATATACCAAGCCACGAAAAATAACCAGATAATGTAGGAAAAGTATACATAGTAGTAACTGAAGAACGCTGGAAACAAAAAAATTATGCACAATTAGGAAAAGATCATCAGCCTACAATAATCGATCCAAAACTTGCAAACTTTTCTTGGAGGAAAAAATAGCTATCATTACCTTCCCAGACCAAAATAAATTATTAACTAAACGATACGAGCTCATCTCAAAATGCAGACCTGAAAACTAATTTTTACTACGTTACTTAAAAATCTAAAAATGATGAAAAATAAAATAAATAAATAAATAAAATGACAATAAAATAAGTAAAATAAATTAACCCAAACAAATTACCAAATCACACCCGTTAGAATAAACGAAATAGAATAGAATAAAAAGATAAAAACAAAATCAATGATCCCATATAAATAAAGTAAATAATAAACAAATTAACAAACCATTATGACCGAAATATTAGTTAGACTATAAAAATCAAACTAACAAATAGCTATAACTGTTATATAACGACAAAAGAAAAAAATACTACGTTACCTAAAAATCGAAAAAGGAAAAGCGTAAATAATAAATTAATCTAAACTCATCCAATTAAATAAATAAATTAACAAACCGATCCCGATAAATTAACCGTTAGAAAAAACAAATAAAGATAATCAATCCAAATAAATAAATGAAGTAATAAACAAATTAAAAACTGATCCCGCCAAAGTAATAGTTAGAATAAACTACAACAATCAATACCAAAATTGAATAAATAGCTTCAATTATCTTCCGAAACCAAAACAAAACTATTAAATAAGCGATATAAGCAAATTTTTACAACGTTAATAAGACACCGATTAAAATTAAAATAAATAAATATATATATAAGATAAAAAATAAAAATAAAAAATAAACATAAATAAAAGCAAGCAAAATAATCTAACCCAAATAAATAAACGACTTCCGGCAAAATATCCGACAAAATAGACTACCCACAATGCACCACTGACCCGTATTTATAAATAGCCGAGAAAAAAACAACACTCGTGGCCTGACGATTGCGTTTAGCATGAAACAGCCTGTCGCCTCTAAGTATCGACTTCAATTTTCACTTTTCTATTTACACACGCTTTATCTCTGATATTGAGCCCTTTATCCCACAAATATAGCAAACCTTAAGAGTATATTCCTTCATATATATATATATATATATATATATATATATATATATATAAGGTAATGCAGCAAGAATTGTTCCAAACATATTTGGTTGAATAATTTTGACAAATTCTGTCTATTATTTTATAAAATTTCAAAACTATGTAATCGATAATTTTGCCAAAGTACATATTTATTTGTATTTTATTTGCGCACTAATTAGAAATATATTATATCGAATTTGATAAAAGCTTTTCTGACGCGTTTCATACGACTGGGCTTTTAGGACGTTGCTACGTCTAGACATCCGCACAAAACGAGTGACGCTGGTAGTTTCCAAATTTTGAAGGAATATATTTTATTTTTTAAACGATTTTTAAAAATTTGTCATACTCTCTATCTATCTCAATCGGCTTCTATCTATTTATCTCAATCGGCTTCTGTCTGTCTATCTATCTGCGTCTGTTCTTATGCATCTATTTTTCATGCTTTTAAAGACAAGTCGGGAACGATTTTTTTTATTTTTTGGCGAAGGCAGCTTATCTGCAACCTGAAGTGGTCACAAATGACATCTGAATTTGATCGTCTTCTTTGAGAAAAGTCCAGGCTAAGAAATGTATCTTTACTCGATCACCGACCAATTTTACATTGCCTAGCAAAATAGTGCTCGGAGGTGCGTGTTTTTTTTTGTCAAAAATTCTTATTTCTTAACATTTGCAGCGTAGAGGGTGGTTGTTTACTCATAGACAGAAATTTGACAGTCAACCCTGGAGATATTATGGGTGAAAAGAAGAAAAAACTCATAGACTAAATGAAGATTGGCAGGGTTCAGAAAATATTTTCAGTTTATGGCACTATGAACTATAGACAAATAACCTTTCTCGTGCACTTTTATGTGACATCCGCACCCTGTCTTAACATTCGCATACATACATATATATATATATATATATATATATATATATATATGTGTGTAATTTGGCAGCAACTTTTCTTTCAAACATGTAGTGTTGAATGTTAAAGACAACATAGTCTTCCATATTTTCTTTTGAATTTTCTCATATTCTCTAATGAGACTTTTTATTTGAAAATAGTTCCGAAATATGTATTGTCCATACGATGACCTAGCGCTTTCGAACATCATTGTTCATCTTCAGGGTCAATATTTTTAGTCAAAATTTTTTTTTTTTTTTTTTTTTTTTTTAAACAAACATTTGCCAATTATCTTGTAGCGTAATCATGTTGCTACTTTTTTACAAACTAAAAACGTTAAATTCCTTTTAAATTCAAAAGACGCGATGATGTTATATCACGTGCATGGCGTAGATTTTTATCATGTGACACCGTGAAAAAGATTTCCAATACACAAGCCAAAAGATCGAAGAATACGCTACAAAATTTAAATATATTATAAACATTGCAATATATTACCAGATATATTATAATCTATACGATTAATAAGAGGTCTTTTTCTTTTAATATGTAATGCCTCTAAGATTTTAAGGCGTCTAATGTCTGTATGTTTATCTATAATTTTAGTATTTTCTACAAGTATTTTACGTATATCAGATTGCGTAAGGGAAACAGTATGTGACTTAATATGTTGTTTAATGGAGCTAGTATTATTTAAATGCAGAGTCAATCTTCTGGAGAGCCGGGTGGTTGTAAATCCAATATATGTATGTGGATTAGAAGAACATTCTTCCATGGGGCATTTAAACTCATACACAACATTGGTTCTATCAACAACTGCAGCAACTGGAGAATGATTATTACTCATTATATATTATTACTCATATATATATATATATATATATATATATATATATATATATATATATATATATATATATCTGTGTGTGTGTGTGTGTGTGAAAGTGAACATTGAAGTCAACACTTAGAGGCGACAGGCTGTTTTATACTAGACGCAATCGTGTCCTGACGAACAAATTATAGTATCTTAGGAACACTGCTTTAAAATGTTCATATATATATATATATATATATATATATATATATATATATATATATATATATATATATGTAGGCAGTCTGCTTTATGATGTTCATATTGTTTATATATATATATATATATATATATATATATATATACTGTGCCGTTCGATAAAAGTGACTCACCTGATTTTTTTTACTAAATGTTCTCTTCTCCGATGAAACGAAAGTTGAGCTAAATTCAAAGGAAAAGCGATCTAAAATCCGAATAAAAGAAACTTTGAAAGCTCTTTGAATTTAGCAGTAAGTACTGTCAAGCATCCGTTCAGTATAATGTTCTGGGGATGCTTTTCTTTTCATGGAACTGGTTTCTTAAAACCTATTGAAAAGACCCTCAGGAGCAAGCAGTACAGTAGAATTTTAGAGTTTTGTCTGCTCCCTTCTGCTGAAAGGGTGAAAATCGACCACCCAAGCTCATTTTTATGCAGGATAATGCTCCCTGTCACAAATCAAAATTGAACGAATGAATACTTCTATTTAAAGCTGTTCGGTTATGTTTCTATTGATTACTAGTTGCAGGAAATAAGTGAGTCACTTTTTTTGCACAGAGTTTTTCCCTAAATCTCATTTATATCTAAAATTATAATTATCAATAGAATACCTTAGGGTGAGTAAACTTTTTTTACTAGGTGGTCGGGAAGGGGTCTTTATATTCGTAAGATTACAAAATTAGTTTGATCCCAAAAACAATAGGCGAAATAATTTTTAAGTGAAAAAAATCACGTGAGTCACTTTTATCGAACAGCACTGTATTTATAAATCGACCATTCGCCCTTGCATGGAGTATTGCTGCCATATATGGTCTGGAGCCCCTGCTGTTTGCCTCGGGGTTCTTGATAAGATCCAAAGACGGATAGGCAACGTGATTGGCCCCGATCTGTCATCTCGTCTGCAGTCGCTCTCTCACAGACGCGATGTTGCCTCGCTCTGCTTTTTTTACAAGTACTTCCACGGTAATTGCTCTGAGGAGTTGTGTTCGCTTGTCCCCAGGCCTCGTGAATTTAAACGCCCCACCAGGCTGGCATCCCGCTCCCACCCCTACACCGTGGAAACTGTTAGATGTAGACGTCTCTTCTACTCCTAGAGCTTCATGTCTCGCACATCTCGTCTATGGAACTCCCTAGATAGATAGATAGATAGATAGATAGATAGATAGATAGATAGATAGATAGATAGATAGATAGAAACAATCTGAAACAGATAGATAGATAGATAGATAGATAGATAGATATGAATAGAATGAAATAGGTCGATAGATAGACCGATAGAAATAGAATATAGATAGATAGATAGATAGATAGATAGATATTAAACGACTGAGATAGATAGATTAGATAGATAGATAGATAGATTACCTACAAAGATAGATAGATAGATAGAGAGATAGATAGATAGATAGATATTCTTCTCTTGCTGATAGATTTTTTTTTACTCCTATGGCAGTGGAGACTTCAGGGGTTATTGGCCCTCGTTCGATGGCGTTCCTTCGGAGGATTGGCGCGATTGCGTCTCAATTAAGGAACGAGCCTCGCGAAACGGAGTGGCTCTTGCAGCGTGTCTCACTGACGACGGTTCGAGGTAATGCTTTCTTCATCATAGCGGCTGGCAGAGGATAGAAAAAATTGTTTATAGTTACGTTGTTCTGGAATTGTCATCATTGGTCGACTGAACTTGCTTTGTTTCAATGACTTGTTTTGTTAATATTAATTACTTTATTCCAACACAATTATTCATTAAATACAGAAAATTTAATATTATTATTCTCTAATAAAGCACATTGCCTTGATTTCAACGGAAAATCTAAAACATGACCGATTCAGTATCTTTTAAGTCAAGAAATAGCAGTTTGACTAGAAATAAGGTTTTATTAACGATAGATAGATAGATAGATAGATATGAATAGAATGAAATAGGTCGATAGATAGACCGATATAAATAGAATATAGAAAAATAGATAGATATTAAATGACTGAGATAGATAGATAGATAGATAGATAGATATAAATAATGAACATACTGAGATAGATGTATATATATATTTATATATATATATATATATATATATATATATGTTGTAGTCAAAATGGATTCTCGTTTTTCTATGTCGTATTCTTAAGAATGTTTTCTTGACTGCCAATCCATAGAAACTCAGCCAAGACAAAAGCGAAAGGTCTTCGTTTTGCGCCACTTGAGAATCTTTTATTTTCTGCCTGTCTAATCACGTGACTTGTTGCTCTCAGCCATTTGCATTTTGTCTTTTCGTCGAAGTTGAAAAATCGAACAAACTTCTCTTTGTTTTACTCGGGTTTGTTGGCCGGCGGAATTCTCGCAATTGGAGGGGCAGTGGCTAAAATGAGTCTTATATTGTAAATGAAAACTGATTCGACGGGGGAGGAAAGGCAGATAACAGGAAGTGGGAAGGGGAGGAAAGAGAAGGAAGAGTGAATGAGGAAGGAAGGAACGAATAGGGGTAGAAAGAAAGAAGCGGAGTAGGGAGGCAGGAAAAAGAGATGGGAGGGGAGTGAATGTTGGAAACGGAAGGAAGGAAGGAAGGACGGTAAAGGAATAGAAATGAAGAAGGACAGTAGGGAGGAAGGAAGGAATAAGAGGAAAAAGGCGAATGAAAAGAAAGAATGGAAGAAAGAAAGAAAGAAAGAAAGAAGGAAGGAATATGGACAGAAATGAAGTAGGGAGGAAGGAATACAAGGAAGAAGGGGAAAAAAGGAAGGAAGGAAAGAAAGAAAGAATGAAGGAAGGAACATTGATAGAAATGAAGTAGGGAGGAAGGAAGGAGTAAGAAGAAGAAGGGGAATGAAAGGAAGGATGAGAGTAATGAAAGAAAGAAAGAAAGAAAAAGAAAGAAAAAACGAAAGAAAGAAAGAAAGAATGAAGGAAGGAATATGGATAGAAATGAAGTAGGGAGAAAGGAAGGAATAATATGAAGAAGCGGAATGAAAGGAAGAAAGGAATGATGGAAGGAAGGAAGGAAGGAAAGAATGAAGGAAGGAATGAATGAAGGAAGGAAGGAAGGAAGGAATGAAAGAAAGAAAGAAATAATGAAGGAAGGAATATGGATAGAAATGAAGTAGGGAGGAAGGAAGGAATAAGAGGGAGAAGGGGAAGGAAAGGAAGGATGGGAGGAATGAAAGAAAGAAAGAAAGAAAGAAAGAAAGAAAGAAAGAAAGAAAGAAAGAAAGAACATGGATAGAAATGAAGTAGGGAGGAAGGAAGGAATAAAAGGGAGAAGGGGAAGGAAAGGAAGGATGGGAGGAATGAAAGAAAGAAAGAAAGAAAGAAAGAAAGAAAGAAAGAACATGGATAGAAATGAAGTAGGGAGGAAGGAAGGAATAAGAGGGAGAAGGGGAAGGAAAGGAAGGATGGGAGGAATGAAAGAAAGAAAGAAAGAAAGAAAGAAAGAAAGAAAGAAAGAAAGAAAGAACATGGATAGAAATGAAGTAGGGAGGAAGGAAGGAATAAAAGGGAGAAGGGGAAGGAAAGGAAGGATGGGAGGAATGAAAGAAAGAAAGAAAGAAAGAAAGAAAGAAAGAAAGAAAGAAAGAAAGAACATGGATAGAAATGAAGTAGGGAGGAAGGAAGGAATAAGAGGGAGAAGGGGAAGGAAAGGAAGGATGGGAGGAATGAAAGAAATAAATAAAGAAAGAAAGAAAGAACATGGATAGAAATGAAGTAGGGAGGAAGGAAGGAATAAGAGGGAGAAGGGGAAGGAAAGGAAGGTTGGGAGGAATGAAAGAAAGAAAGAAAGAAAGAAAGAAAGAAAGAAAGAAAGAACATGGATAGAAATGAAGTAGGGAGGAAGGAAGGAATAAGAGGGAGAAGGGGAAGGAAAGGAAGGATGGGAGGAATGAAAGAAAGAAAGAAAGAAAGAAAGAAAGAAAGAAAGAAAGAAAGAAAGAAAGAAAGAACATGGATAGAACTGAAGTAGGGCGGAAGGAAGGAATAAGAGGGAGAAGGGGAAGAAAAGGAAGGATGGGAGGAATGAAAGAAAGAAAGAAAGAAAGAAAGAAAGAAAGAAAGAACATGGATAGAAATGAAGTAGGGAGGAAGGAAGGAATAAGAGGGAGAAGGGGAAGGAAAGGAAGGATGGGAGGAAAGAAAGAAAGAAAGAAAGAAAGAAAGAAAGAAAGAAAGGAAGAAAGAAAGAAAGAAAGAACATGGATAGAAATGAAGTAGGGAGGAAGGAAGGAATAAGAGGGAGAAGGGGAAGGAAAGGAAGGATGGGAGGAAAGAAAGAAAGAAAGAAAGAAAGAAAGAAAGAAAGAAAAAAAGAAAAAGAAAGAATGAAGGAAGGCATATTGATAGAAATGAAGTATTGAGGAAGGAAGGAATAAGAAGAAGAATGGTAATGAAAGGAAGGAAGGAAAGAAATAAAGAATGAAGGAAGGAATATGGATAGAAAAGAAGTGGCTGATCATGGCTCTCCACATCTTCCTATCTGTTGTGATAGTTATATTTATATCATTGCTATTACTCCCTCTTCATGTCTTGCCATCCATTCTTGATGTTCCGCCATTAAGTTACGTTAGGCAGTTTAATTGCTGTTTTTTTTTTCACTTTAGTGCGCAGGCGATCATGGCTCTCCACATCCTCCTATCTGTTGTAGTAGTTATATTTAAATCCTTGCTATTACTCCCTGTTCATGGTCTGCCATCCATTCTTAATGCTCTGTCATGCATTTACGTTAAACAGTTTAATCGCTGTTTCTTTCTGTCACTTTAGTGCGTAGGTGATCATGGCTCTCCACATTTTCCTATCTTGTGTGTTATATTTATATCCTTGCTATAACTCTCTCTTCATGTTCTGCCACCCATTCTTCATGTTTTGCCATACATTAACGTTACGCAGTTTAATCGCTGTTTCTTTCTGTCACTTTAGTGCGTAGATGATCATGGTTCTCCACAACTTCCTATCTCGTATGTAGTTATATTTATCCACTTGCTATCATTCGCTCTTTATGCTCTGCCATCCATTTTTCATGTTTTGCTATTCATTTACGTTAGGCAGTTTAATTGCTGTTTATTTAATGCGTAGATGATCATGGCTCTCCACAACTTCCTATCTCGTATGTAGTTATATTTATCCACTCGCCATCACTCGCTCTTTATGCTCTGCCAACCATTTTCATGTTTTGCTATTCATTTACGTTAGGCAGTTTAATTGCTGTTTCTTTAGTGATCATGGCTCTCCACAACTTCTTATTTCTTGTAACATAATGCAATATTTGCCTCCCTTACTATTCCTTCCTTTTCATGTAGTATCGTTAGGTTACTTGCCGTGTAGAGTCTCTCCGTTCGAAGAATAATAGCAAAAATAATTCAGCCGAGAAAGAAATTGAATCAGATCCGAAGAATAAGAAGAGACATTTGATGGCAGATTGTATAAAAGGGACACAGGCAGATATATTGAGACGATCAAGAAAATAGCCCCCACCCCAAAATAAAGAAATTCATATATTATACATCTGCTAAAAATTGCTTGTTCGTTTTACATAACAAATGTCTTCATGACAAATAATGAAGGAAAGAAAGAATGAAAGAAGGAATATGGATAGAAATGAAGTAGGGAGGAAGGAATGCATAAGAGGAAGAAGGGGAATGAAAGGAAGAAAGGAAGAAAGGAAGGAAGGAAAGAAAGAAAGAAAGAAAGAAGGAAGAAAGAAAGAAAGGAATATGGATAGAAATGAAGTAGGAGGAAGGAAAGAATAAGAGGAAGAAGGGGAATGAAAGGAATGAAGAAAAGAAAGAAAGAAAGAAAGAAAGAAATAATGAAGGAAGGAATATAGATAGAAATGAAGTAGTGAGAAAGGAAGGAATAAGAGGGAGAAGGGGAATGAAAGGAAAGATGGAACGAAGTAAAGAAAGATAGAAAGAAAAAAAGAAAGAAAGAAAGAAGGAAGGAATATGGATAGAAATGTAGGGAGGAAGGAAGGAATAAGAGGAAGAATGGGACTGAATGGAAGGAAGGAAGAAAGGAAGGAAGGAAGGAATTTTGATAGAAATGAAATAGGGAGGAAGGAAGAAATATGAGGAGGGAGGGTAATGAATGGTGGAAAAGGAGGGAAGGAAGAGAGGAAGGATGGAAAAGGAATAGAAATGAAGAAGGAGAGTAGGGAGGAAGGAAGGAATAAGAGGAAGAAGGGGAATGAAAGAAAGAAAGAAAGAATGAAGGAGTATGGATAGAAATGAAGGAGGAAAGGAAGGAAGGAATAAGAGGAAGAAGGGGAATGAGACTGATTTTTCTATATCGTTGCAATAGGTGCCATGTTCATCAAGTGATAAATATGCGTTGAATAGAGGGGGAATAAGTGGCCGGGCCGAAAAGTTCTCAACTCTACCGTCTTCCGAAAATTCGGATTGACATTTTGGTGGCTGCGAAACATTTTGGTCAGGCCGATAGCTTTTTCGGATCCAGTCGTAGATGCAACAATCATTTTTAATTATTTGACACCTATCACAATAAAAACAATGGCAGCCATATTGAAGTAATTGTGAAATTGAAGCGATGATATTTCCGAAATAAATAAGTCAGGACTTTTATATATAAAATTATTTATACCTTCTAATTTGTGGTGTGCGCTGTTTTTCTTGATATTATGGGTCGCAATGGAATGAGTGTTTTTTGCTTGTATGGTTATATATATATATATATATATATATATATATATATATATATATATATATATATATATATATATATATATATATTGTACGAATGATTCATTGTAACATAAATTGAACTGCACCACATATTTGATTTAAAAGAACTGATCCGACGTGCATATTTTCGGAATAACAACTGGGACATTATTTATTGAACAATTTAGTTCATGCCCTATTGACTGATAAACCCCTACAACAAAAAAATCTCAAATTGCCATATTAGTAAAAAAAAAACGCAATAAATTTTCAAAGAAACATTCAACCTTCAACTCCACCCCCCAAAAGTTTGTATCCGTTATCAATAACACATTTCAGAAAAAAACACATTTCGATTCGCATTATACAGGGTGGTCCAAAAGTAGGTGGACTGTATGTGGAATAGGTTTATGTATCGGTTATATTATTACAACTGAGTATCTTGAAACATTTCCTGAAAAATGGATTGGCCGAAGAGATCCAATTGATTGGCCGGCACGTTCACCAGACTTGACCCCAATGGATTTATTCTTTTGGGGAGTACTCAAGGACAACGTTTATAGTCGAAAACCAAGAAGTATCGGTGATTTGAAAAATTACATAAGAGATGCATTTCAAGAAATTAATACCCAAAAAGACTTGTGCAAAAAAGTTTGTCGAATCGTTAGAGGTAGACTTCAAAGCTGTGTAAATTGTGATGGAAAACTGGTTGAGCACCTGAGTTGATAAAATTTAAGGGCTTTTGTAATATTGTTCACAATAAAATTTAAGGGCTTTTGTATTATTGTTCACAATAACATTTAAGGGCTTTTGTATTATTGTTCACAATAGAATTTAAGGGCTTTTGTATTATTCTTCACAACAAAATTTAAGGGCTTTTGTATTATTGTTCACAATAAAATTTAAGGGCTTTTGTATTATTGTTCACAATAAAATTGAAGGGCTTTTTTATTATTCTTCACAATAAAATTTAAGGGCTTTTGTATTATTGTTCACAATAAAATTTAAGAGCTTTTGTATGATTGTTCACAATAAAATTTAAGGGCTTTTGTATTATTGTTCACAATAAAATTTAAGGGCTTTTGTATTATTGTTCACAATAAAATTTAAGGGCTTTTGTATTATTGTTCACAATAAAATTTAAGGGCTTTTGTATTATTGTTCACAATCAAATTTAAGGGCTTTTGTATTATTGTTCACAATAAAATTTAAGGGCTTTTGTATTATTGTTCACAATAAAATTTAAGGGCTTTTGTATTATTGTTCACAATCAAATTTAATTGTCAATGTAATAATTGTGTTAGTAAATATAATTGTATGTAAATGTAATCTCAAAATAAATGTAATTATTTACTGGCTACCGACTTTTGGACCACCCTGTATATTTTCGTCTCGGATGCTACCTGAATTTTACCAAAAACAAAATAATTTCCATGTCTGAAGATGACTGACTGAATGTACAGTCGAAAGTACTTGCGTATTTAAGAAAGACCTTATACAGCTTATAATTTAAAAAAAAAAACAAGGATCATAACATTCCTTTGTAGGTTAATGCACCTTAAAATGTTGTTAGCGAAGAGATTTCGCCATTTCATATCATTAACTTTACTAATCTACTTTTTGTATGAATGATTCATTGTAATATATATATATATATATATATATATATATATATATATATTGTTTATACGTTATTTTATAGATACAATTATTTAAGTAAAGGCTCTGTTTAAAATAAACAGTATTAACAACATTTACTAGCCTGAATGTCCGTGAAATTTCATTAAAAAAATGTGTCCTCCGACAGGAATTGAAACTGTATCCTACACAGAACCGTCAAATAGTCTGATGTGCTATAGTATTTAGCTATAGAGGAAGCGTCTGATGAGTATCGTCGAATTAATGCTTTTAAACTACAAATTTCCCATGATTTCTCTCGAATGCTCATATCTGTTCGAAGCGTATCTTAACGTAAACAAATGACATCATATATTATGAAATAGACTACGTCCGACAATTAATTAATATATTTACTGTTTATACGTTATTCTTACAGAATAGAATTAGTTAAGTAAATGCGCGGTTTAAAATAAACAGTATTAACAACATTCACCGGCCTGAATGTCCGAGAAATTGCCAAAGAAAATATGTGCTCTCCGACAGGAATCGAACCTGTATCCTCATATAGTCTGGCGTGCTATACCATTTAGCTACAGAGGAAGCGACTAGTTATCCAGGTAGAATTACTGCTCTCAATCAGTAACTAACCAGACGCTTCCTCTGTAGCTAAATAACATTTACAGCTCCGCTATTATCATTGTGCAATATTCATATCAATATTAAAATTATGCAACGCTCATTATCCAGTATGCACCTGATGATTGCGTTGCGCATGAAGTTCAATGTTATGCTACTAGAGAGGGATAATGTATATTTATTTTTAATATGATGTGTAGCTCTGTTATTATACAACGAGCACTATTTTATTTGTACCAGATCTCAATGTTCAATATTTCATAAATCAGTGGGTCTTCGATCGCGGCTTGAGGTAGTCCAATGTCTATCACACTGATGAGCTGTAATACACCGAAACTGTATGTCTGCAGATGAAGATATATATACGCCCCCGGAAAATTTAATTCCGGTCGAGCACTCCGGAGGGAAAGCGCGAATATGCAAACAATGGTTACTACTCCTAATTCGGGAAAGTTTTTCTATGAATTGAGACCTCTCGGTCATTAGCGTGTTTATTCGAAGAATAGGTACGTAAAAATTCGCCTTCTTCTCTACAGGGCGCTGAGAGCTCCAGGGTAGATGCCAAATCAGTCGGGTTTTGATCCTGGCTTGAGGCAATCGGATGTCAAACCGATAAACTGTGATACCCCGAAATATTCTGCCTGTGGATGACGATACACACACACGCACACACACACACACACACACACACACACACACACACACACACATATATATATATATATATATATATATATATATATATATATATATATATATATATATATATATATATATATATATATATATATATATGTATCGGTCATTGGCGTGTTTATTCGTAGAATAGGTACGTAAAAATTCGCATTCCTCTCTGTCGAGCACTGATAGCTCAGGGATAACATCTCCGACTGCTGGCAAATCAGTTGGGTTTCGATTCTAGCTTGATTCGCTCGGATGATGAGCTGTGATTCCGCGAAGCTTTCTGTCTGTCTGTTTATGAGATCACGCAACCATAGTTTCAGCCTGTCGTTAACCTAAGGCGATATAGTCAATTTGGCGTATATCGCGGCAGGATACGTAATGTTTGTAACGACGATAGCATGATTGGCCGATCTGATAATTTTTAAAATTTAAAAGCTCTTTACTTTAAATTTTAATTTATTTTCTTTATATGCATATTGAGCACTTTTTAATAAAATTGTTTGCGAATTTAACTCTGACCAATAACTGTTATATATATATATATATATATATATATATATATATATATATATATATATATATATACAAGGTAACCAAAAAAGTTCTGTCAGTTTTTTGATTAGTCATTGAATGAAGTTGAAATATATACGAAAATCGTGTAGCAATTGTTTTCAAATTCGGACAGCCGGAAGTAGGAACATCAGAAGTTATAAAAAACACGCGCACCATGCCCGGTCATCAGTTATAAACCGGACAGCTGTGAGAAGGATGGAAGTGTCTAGAGATCTCGTTCGGGGCTGTTTGCTTTACGACTTCAAAGTGGGCTTATCAGCAGCTACATCAAGTCGCCGCATATGTCAAGCATTTGGAGATGGTGCTGTGGATGAACGTACAGCAAGGCGTTGGTTTCGAAAATTCAAGTCGGGAGATTTGTCTCTCCATGATGAGCCTTGCAGTGGACGACCACAGGTCTTGAATGACGGAGTCCTGAAGGCGGCCATTGAAGAGGACAGTAGTCTAACGTGTGGTGAACTTGCAAGACAGTTCAACGTTTCCGATGAAACAGTTAGATTTCACCTGCACCGCCTAGGTAAGACGTACAAACTGAGCAAGTGGGTTCCGCAAACGCTGTTGGACGTCGACAAGGGACAACCAGTGGCAGCCTGCGTATCGCTGCTTTCTCGCCACCGTACCACATCCTTATTCAATCGAGTGCTTACCAGTGATGAAAAGTGGGTTCTGTACGAAATTCCCAAGCGTTCCAGACATTGGTTGTCTCCTCAGGATGCTGTCTCTCACACCGCAAGACCGCCTATGCACCCACGCACGGTTATGCTTTGTGTCTGGTGGACAGGTCGTCAAGTGGTTCATTATGAACAGCTACCAACGGGCCAAACGGTCATTGGAGACCTATACTCGCAGCAATTGAAACGTGTGCAACAGGCATTGCGCCAGAAGGAGCCAGCACCGGTGAATCGCAAAGGTGTGCTTTTCCTCCATGACAACGCCAGACCGCATGTCGCGCGAGTGGTCAGGGATACCATACAGCAACTTGGGTGGGAGACTTTGTGCCATCCACCTTATTCACCTGACCTTGCGCCATCCGATTTCCACCTCTTCCACTACCTGGATAATCATCTTCGTGGGAAATCCTTCATCAATGAAGCAGACTTGCGCAAAGCCCTCACTGACTTCTTTGCGTCAAGACCCCCAGAGTTCTACCGCAAGGGCATTGAACAGCTGGATACACGTTAGCAGAAGGTGCTGGATGCCGATGGCGATTACTTCGAAGACTAAATATAAGTTACACATGCTGTGAAGTGTTTTCTTTTTTTCCTTTAAAAACGGACAGAAGTTTTTTGGTTACCTTGTGTATATATATATATATATATATATATATATATATATATATATATATATATATATATATATATCCAGGAACGAATAGAGTACACTTCCCCCGTTCGTAACATTTGAATTGAAAGAGGTTTCAATACATAGTAGAGCAATATTAGTTATTTTTGGATATTAAAAGAAAAAAATAATCGACTGAGGAGTTGCATTGTTATGTGTTGAAACACGATTGCAATTGTGTAGTTATTCTTACATGTTTTAGGTAATATCCTAAAATAATGTACACACACACACACACACGATATATATATATATATATATATATATATATATATATATATATATATATAATCTGCGTCTAGAGATTAAATGCAAGTTATGAATTGGTATAAAGTGTTGCGTCTTTAATGTTAAAAGTCCTATTATGATGTTGTTTTGATTCTACTCAATATTATTAACTTAGATATATAGTGATAGAGAAAACTATTGTTTTTGTTTGGAAAAAATTTTACTCAGTTAACAAAATAGTCTAATTTGACTGTCAGTAGTTTATTTGCAACTATTTATTTCGATACTTTTACAATATTATACCTTGTAAAACTAATGTAAAAAAATAATATGAAAGATTTTTAGAACAAATTCG
>OZ038513.1:1462500-1512500 GCA_964036315.1 Acanthosepion esculentum | reverse complement strand
GTTTGCCGTATCTGTGTTTATTCAACAGCCAGTGACCTCTTCAAAGGTCACAGCCAACGAATGTAACTCGTCAGAACATTCACCATGGAAATAGCGGTAGAGTAGGCTGCGAGATGCTTGTGACGTTTCGTCAGTTGGAAACGGATTGTACGGTGGAAAATAATTCATCACCCAAAAGGCCGCGTAGATGACTTTGTACTCTATCAAGACAAGTGAGGACTGGGCAGCTCCGGTCCTGATATGCATGAAAATACTCCATTTTTGTGCTGTTCCGTCTCTTGTAATGATAAGAGTTTAGCAGGGGATATCGGATACTTAGAGACACGACCATCTTTTTCAGCACCTTTACCAGTAGATCAGATAGATGAGTTCCACTTAAGGTTTGGTTTGGTTGATTTTGTTTAGCAGTATATCAACCTCTATTTTGTTTAGCGACTATAACAACTTCAAATGCAGAAATCTAAATATTTTGTACGCGATTTTATGACATACAACTACAGATAATTGCAAATAATTTTATACTTTAAATGCAAACGTATGTTTTTAGATACATAGTTTGTAGATGATAAAATGTAGAGTTGATAGTTTTTATAAAAAATATATTGCTGGTAATTTTCTATGAAATGTTTTTTATACTACTTTAGCGTTGGTAATTTTACTATAAAATGAATTGTTGGTAATTTTACCATAAAAATAAATTGTTACTAATTTTATTATGAAAATATATCGTTGCTAATTTTACGATAAAAATGTATTGTTGGTAATTTTACTATAAAAATGTACTGTTAATCATTTTACTGTGAAAATGTATTGTTGGTCATATTACTATAAAATGTATTGCTGGTCATTTTACTATGAAAAGTATTGTAGGTAATTTTACTATAAAATGTATTGTTGGACATTTTATTATGAAAATGTATTGTAGGTAATTTTACGATAAAAATGTATTGCTGGTAATTTTACTATAAAAAAGTATTGTTGGTCATTTTACTATAAAAATATATTGTTGGTCATTTTACTATAAAAATGTACTGTTGCTGATTTCACTTTGAAAATGTATTGTAGGTAATTTTATTATAAAAATGTATTGTTGGACATTTTACTATAAAAATGTATTGTTGGTCATTTTACTATAAAATTGTGTTGTTGGACATTTTACTATAAAAATGTATTGTTGTCATTTTACTATAAAAATGTGTTGTTGGTCATTTTACTATGAAAATGTATTGGAGGTAATTTTACTATGAAAATGTATTGTTGGTCATTTTAATATAAAAATGTCTTTTTGGTCATTTTACTATAAAAATATATTGCTGGTTATTTAACTATAAAATGTATTGTTGGTCATTTTACTATGAAAATGTATATGCTGGTCATTTTACTAAAAAAATATATTGTTTTTCATTTTACTATGAAAATGTATTGTTGGTCATTTTACTATAAAAATATATTGCTGGTCATTTTACTATAAAATATATTGTATGTAATTTTACTATAAAAATATTGCACTTCATTCTAGTATAAAAATGTATTTTTGGTAATTTTACTATAAAATGTATTGTTGTTCAATTTACTGTAAAATTATGTTGTTGGTCATTTTACTATCAGGAACTGGAGAAAATTCATCGCATTTTCATTGACAAAGGTTTTCCTGCCAATATTGGTAAGCGCATGTTTGAGCGTGAAATGAGACGCGCCAAAGGACCGGTAGTTTTTGGTCCCATTCTTTGTCCTATTTATTTGAAACTACCCCGTGGCTAGGTAGGGAGATTCAAATGCTTGCAGACACAGTATCAGCTCACATTACATCAGGTTTTTCTACTGGCAAGTTCCGAGTTGTTTTTACGACCAATTCTATGTTTCCATCTTTTGTTAAAGATCGTCTGTCCAACTTTCAAAGTAGTTCTGTCGTATACAAATATAAATATCAGATTGATACTGAATATGTTGGAGACTCGTCTGTGTTAACATCTTCCGGCCAATATAAAATCAAGCAATCTGAGTCTTTCTTCTCGGACAACTCAGCAAATGTTTTGGAAATAAGCCAACATTTACATGATAATACCGACTGTGCCACCAAATATGTAGATAGATTTTTCACTGTTTTGCACAGAGTCCGGTCTATTCACCATTTGCGTGTTCTTGAAGCGATGCATATTAAGTTACATCAACCGGATCTGTACAAGGAGAAAGAATATTTCATTCGCGCTCTATGATTGATTGGGACCAGGAGTGAGAATTTTCCCCTTTTACACTCATTTGGAACTATTAATTATTTCAATCCCAAATTATTTACAGTTAATTTTTTTAATTGCATTCCAAATTTCCTCTCCTCCTTCAATATATTTTTTGCGAATGTTATCAGATATCAGATTTGTACCAACGGCTACCTTTGAGAGAGGGTTGGCCAATAAGGATTCTTTTAGGAAGAAAAAATGAAAACGGCTGTCTTTTTTTTTCAAATTACTGTTTATGTTTTTTCTTTTTTTCTTTTTTCTTTTCTTTTTTCTTTGTTTCTTTTTTCTTTGTTTCTTTTTTCTTTTTCTTTTTTCTTTTATTCTTTTTCTTGTTTCTTTTTTTAATTTATTTTTTCTTTTTTCCTTTTCTTTTTTCTTTTTTCTTTTTATTTTTTCTTTGTTTCTTTTTTATTTTTATTTTTCTTTGTTTCTTTTCCTTTTTTCTTTTTCTTTTTTCTTTGTTTCTTTTCTTTTTTCTTTTTCTTTTTTCTTTGTTTCTTTTTTTACTTTTTTCTTTTTCTTTTTCTTTTTTCTTGATTTCTTTTTCTTTTTTCTTTCTCTTTTTTCTTTTTTCTTTATTCTTTAATTTTTTCTTTTTTTTCTTTTTTCTTTTTCTTTTTTCTTTATTTCTTTTTCTTTTTTGTTTGTTTCTTTTTCTTTTTCCTTTTTTTCTTTTCTTCTTTTTCTTTTTTCTTTTCTTTTTTCTTTTTTGTTTGTTTCTTTTCCTTTTTTCTTTTTTGTTTGTTTCTTTTTCTTTTTTCTTTTTTCTTTTTCTTTTTTCTTTTTTTCTTTTTCTTTGTTTCTTTTTTCTTTTTCTTTTTTCTTTTTTCATTTTCTTTCTTTTTTTTCTGTAAACCTTACACGCTGATGTTTTTCCACTTGTACTTTTGACCAGGAACTGTTATTCTTCTTTTGGATTTGTTTTTTTTTTTTTAATTTCTATTTTATTTTATTTTTGTTTTATTTTCTTTGCCTTTCTTCCTTAAGTAAAATCTTTATTTGAAATTTTTATTTTTATGTTTTTCATTTTGTTTTATTTCTTCCTTATATTTTGCACCATTTAATTTCTTTATCACATGTGATTGTCTTGCGAGTTATTTATTTTTGTGTGAGGCCTCGGTAGCTAGCTCAATCAGCAAGTCCCCATACCTGAGCATGGGCAGCAAATAGCCCCCCACTCCCAAAAAGGGGGTCTGAATATTACATATCGGTATGAACCAGGAATGCATTTCATGAAATGAACTCATGACAATCCCGTCGGCCTGCGAGACGATTTAAAAAAGGACAATTTCCTTGATAACATCTGATGTAAATACCATGAATGTCAGCAGCGAAGGAATGGAGGAAGCAATCAAGTGCCTGAACAATATATAAAGTGTTGTCAAGTAGGTCAAAAGCAATGTGGGACATCTTATTGACATCAGAAGAATAAGCAAAAGCACGAGCGGGAAAATGAGTATATAGGCACCTGAAGGACAAAGATCACGTTACATGGGGTACTCATAGATTTAGATGAGGACCTTGTGAGAGCCTTCTGCACGGAATACGGGTAGGTGAAGGAGGTTGCGTCTGTGAAATGGTAAACAGGCATTACAACTGGGGATATAATCCTGCAGGTGATAACGTCCCCCTTTTTTTTAGTGGTACCCGACACTATGACGTGTCGGGGCCGGATGATCCTCATCGTTGTGGAGGGTCCCCGAGCCCACTGCTAGTCTTGTGGCGCCACGTGACCTATATCTAATGCGTTCCTAACTAAGAACATGGCCCCAAAGCCGCGCCCAACAACAGCAACAGCAGAAGCGGTGGAAGAGGAAAAGTCTGACAATGCCCATTAGGGCTGGAAGCAGGCCATAAGGAGAGGAGGAAAGGTGGAAACTCATTGTCCCCAACGGGATGTCCCACAGCAGCACCAGAAGCGGTCGGAACCGCAGCGACTGCAGCAACAACAGCAAAAACAAGAACAGGAACAAAAGCAGCAACATAAACAACAACAGCTAGAGCAACAAGAATAGAAGAAGCAGCAGAAACAACTGCAGCAACAATAAAAAAAATAACATCAAGAGTAGCACCAGTATCAACCACTACAACTGTCGGACGATGGTATGGAAGAGGATGAGATGCCATTATTTCGGGCCTCTTTGAAAGGAGGAGGGGGATGAGGAGGAGGAGGAGAAAAGCGTATCAGGGCGGAACAAGTCATAAGACAGGCCAAGTTACAATTCGTCCCAACTTTGCCAGCCAGAAATAACACAACCACAGGTAAGTATTGAAGCCTCACTTCTTCTCTAGATAGGGCTACAATATCTCCCTTGCCCCCACCTCCCCATCCCATCCCAGAAAGAAAAAGAATCCTTTGCGCAAGGAGTAGATATCGGTCTAGTAGATAAACACGTGCGTGAGAGGGACCTTGTTGACCATGTTCGTCATAGTCTATGAATATAGAATCCAGCGCAGTACGTAATCTGTTCAATGAAACAACGTTAAAGATTAACACTCACGATTCAGCCACTCTACTGGATCTGATTATGTTGTCAATACCACCAGCAGCTGTTCCGTAATTCTTCAGTCTTCTATATCAAAGGCTGGCAGTGAATATTCAGGAAAAAACATGGCCGCCTTTATACACGTGAATGTGTAGTCCTGGTGAATGTGTAGTCCCACTCTGGAGCGAGTAACTGTCACTTCCCGTGTTGTGCCGATGTATCCTCTCCAGTGCGCTACGAGCCTGGGCGGGATATATGGAGAACTAGGGCTGCCAAGACGTCTAGTTCCCCAGACGTCTAGTTCCCTTGCTAGCAGAGTCCAAATGAGAGGATAAACCAATACCTGCTCGGCTGCAGGAGTTGCCGGAAGGTAGCTCAAAGTGCCGTCCATCCGCCTTCGGGGCTCCACTCCGGGTTTGAATTAAGAGTTGTCCTTCTCCTAGACCAGTTGCCATCCAAGGCTATAGAACCCAGTCTGTCCTGGTATTTACCCATAGCTGGAGGGAGAAGAGGATTCACACCTTTCCTAAGGGTATTAGCACGTAAGTGAATGTAATGGATTCGAATGGAATTCGAACCCGGCTCTCCGAATTCTCCGAGACGCTATCCATTACTCCACCGTGCCTCATAATATATATATATATATATATATATATATATATATATATATATATATATATATATATGTTGTGTAATTTGGCAGCAATCCATATATATATATATATATATATATATATATATATATATATGGATTGCTGCCAAATTACACAATATATCTATATATAGGGATTACTGCCAAATTACACAATATATACATACATATATATATATATATATATATATATATATATATGAGAGAGAGCGAACATGCAAGGAAATGTGCGTAGACACCCACCAAACACTAATGCATGAAATTTATTATCTTAAGTACAAATAGGGTTATACTCGTGAATATACACGTATGTGTGCGCGAACCAATAGAATCTGTAAAAACATGCGTGCAAGTATATATATATATATATATATATATATATATATATATATATATATATGTATATATATATATATATATATATATATATTTATTTCTCTATCTATCTATCTATCTATCTATCTATATATATATATATATATATATATATATATATATATATATATTCTCTTCCACTGCTTGAATTTGTCTATTTCCCTCGCTCTTGATTTTCAAGTTTAGCACGAATGAGGAACCCAGGGGTCAGGTAATACCTCGAGGCTAATTCTTTTGTTCCCATCGCGTGAGAGAAAAGAATAGACATTTTGTCGACCAATGAACATGAATGGAAATCATTTAGTCGCCAGATTTTCCGAAAAAAAAAATCATCCTCGCCTCCCACCCTATTTTTATTTCGATTTTCCTTCTTTTCTTTTTTATTTTTTTGTATAGTTTACTTATTTATTTAACTGTGCACCCTTTTCTCTTCTTCCGTGAAAGTATCTTTTCTCTTTTAATCATTATAGCTATTATCCGTTTTCCGCACACAAACCGTTTTCCGATCACCCGAATGAAAAAGAACAGACGACTGGTTTCAGTGATTCTCTCTCTCTCTCTCTACGTCTCTCTATTTCGCTTACGCATTCTCTCCATCTCTCTTTCCCTATTGCGCGTGCGCGGCCTCGTATAAAAGATGTTATTAATTCTTTTATTGGGAACAAAGTAAGAATTAGTTAAAAAAAACAAAAAACAAAGAAAGAATTAGAAAAGTAATGAAGAGAAAATGACGAAAATGAAAGAAAAAAGAAAAATGGCGATCGGAATAAAAAAGAAAGAAAAAGAGAAAGAAAGGAAGGAATTAAAAAGTAGAGAAAGAAAAGAAAAGAAAGAAAAAGAAAGAAATAACGTAAGGAGTAAAAAAGAAAAGAAAAGAAATAAAGAAAAAAGAAAGATATAACGTAAAAAGTAAAAAAGAAAAGTAAAGAAAGAAAAAGAAAGAATGAAAGAACGAAAAAGTAGAGGTAGAAAAGAAAAGAAAGAAAAAAGACAGAAATAGCGTAAACAGTAGAGATAGAAAACAAAAGAAAGAAAAAGAAAGAAATAACGTAAAAAGTAAAAAAGAAAAGTAAAGAAAGAAAAAAGAAAGAAATAACGTAAAAAGTAAAAAAGAAAAGTAAAGAAAAAAAGAAAGAAAGAACGTAAAAAGTAGAGATAGAAAAGAAAAGAAATAAAAAAGAAAGAAATAACATAAAAAGTAGAGATAGAAAAGAAAATAAAGAAAAAAGAAAGATATAACGTAAAAAGTAAAAAAGAAAAGAAAAGAAAGAAATAACGTAAAAAGTAGAGATAGAAAAGAAAAGAAAGAAAAAGAAAGGACTTAAACTGTAGAGAATGAAAGGAAAAAGTAAAAGAAGAAAGTCAGGACTTAAAAAGTACAGAAAGAATAGAAAAGAAAGAAAAAGAAAGAAAGGGATTAAAAGTAGATTAAAAAATAAAAGAAAGAAAAACTTAGAAAGAAGAGAATGAAAGGAAAAGAAAGAAAAAGAAAGTAAGTACTTAAACAGTAGAGTAAGAAAAAAAGAAAGAAATGACTTAAAAGTAAAGAAAAAAGAAACAACTTAAAATGTAGACTAAGAAAAGAAAGAAAAAGAAAGCAAGAAAAAGAAAGAAAAGACATAAAAAGTGGAGAGAGAAAAGAAAGAAAAAAGAAAGAAAAATAGAAAAAAATTGAGGAAATCGGAAAACCTGGGAAGAAAGAAAATGAAGGAAAGGAAACTAAGAATTCCAAGATTGGAGAAAGAAAATTAGGAAAGAAAGAAAGGGAAAAAGAACGGAAGTAAAATGAGATAAAGAAACAAAGCAAAAGGAAAAGAAAGAACGAAATAAAGAAAGAAAGCGAGAAAGAGAGAAAGAAAGAACGGAAGAAAGAGATAAAGAAAAAAGAAGGAAGAAAGAAAGAAAGAAAGAAAGAAAGAAAGAAGCAACAAAAATGTTTTTCTATAGCAGGATGCTGAGAATGGCAATTTAAAGAAAAAAGATTTTTACATAAAATGAGGATGAGACAATTGAAATTTCTAGCACTCATAACGAGGGAAAAAGGTTGGGAAAATTGGATACTCACAGGACAGATGAAGGCAAAAGGGAAAGAGAAAACACTCAAAACCAACCTAGCGAGCTTGAGTTTAGAAGAAATAACAAAAAGACAAAATTTATTAAGAACTACAGAGGAGAGGAAATTGTGGAGGGCCATGATCGCCAACGTTTTGAAGGGACGCAGCACATAGAAGTAGAAGAATGAGCTTGGGTAAATAGATAGCAGAACGGGGTTTAGGCGAGATAACAAAAAGACAAAATTTATTAAGAACTACAGAGGAGGGGAAATTGTGGAGAGCCATGATCGCCAACGTTCTGAAGGGACACGGCACATAGAAGTAGAAGAATGAGCTTGGGTAAATGCATGGCAGAACAGGGTTTAGGCGAGATAACAAAAAGACAAAATTTATTAAGAACTACAGAGGAGAGGAAATTGCGGAGAGCCATGATCGCCAAAGTCCTGAAGGGACACGGCCCATAGAAGAAGAAGAATGATTTTGGGTAAATGCATGGCAGAACAGGCTTTAGGCGAAATAACAAAAAGACAAATTTTATTAAGAAGTACAGAGGAGAGGAAATTGTGGAGAGCCATGATCGCCAAAGTTCTGAAGGGACGCGGCACATAGAAGTAGAAGAATGAGCTTGGCTAAATGGATGACAGAACGGGGTTTAGGCGAGATAACAAGGAGACAAAATTTATTAAGAACTATAGAGGAGAGGAAATTGTGGAGAGCCATGATCGCCAACGTCCTGAAGCGTCATGGCACATAGAAGAAGAAGAAGAAGGAGGAGGAGAAGAAGAAGAAGAAGAAGAAGAAGAAGAAGAAGAAGAAGAAGAAGAAGAAGAAGAAGAAGAATGAGCTTGGGTAAATGGATGGAGCAACATGGTTTATGAGAAATAGAAAAAGACAAAATTTATTAAGAGCTACGAAGGACAGGAAATTGTGGAGAGCCGTTATTGCCTACGTCCTGAAGGGACAGGGCACGTTCAAGAAGAATTAAATTCTAACATGGACTGAAAAAGTGAGTAATGAAAATGGTTTAAAGAAAAAAAAATCCAAAAAGAAGAATTAAAAGTTTTTAAAAACATAACAAGGAAAGAGTGCTTGGTGAATTTGACACTGACATGTCGATGGGAAGAAACAGCTTATGTAAATAAAAGACAAAATAGGGATTGGGAGAGAGATGATGAAAAGACAAAACTTACTAAAAGATATTAAAGATAGGAAGTTGTGGAGAGCTATGATCACCGACATTGAAATTTAAATTTGAAGCTGCGCGTCTCGGTATCATTAACTTTTCGATGTAAAACCTCATCGGAGTTTGTTGTATTTCCCCATATGTCAGAATGATTTGGTCAATAAAACCATTATGAGTCTGAAGAAGTTTCTTCTAGGAATGAAACGTGCCACCGTTCATCTAATTTAGCTATTTTTATATCCTATTTTTCACACACACACACACACACACATACACGCACACACGCATATATATATATATATATATATATATATATATATATATATATATATATATATATATATATATATATGTTTGTGTATTTAGGCAGCAATCCTTCTTTCATGCACATTTCATTAAAAACAACTGACAAGGTGCTTTTTTTTAGTTTTTTATACAATTTCTCATGCGATCTAATAATTGTTTTTTTTTCTTTTCGGATGATAAATTATATAAAAACTGTCCGAATGTTCTTTTTATACGAGCGCTTTCGGCTATACATTTAGCCATTTTCAAGGATTAAATATTTTAACTGTTCAATAAGAAATAGTTTGTTGTATGTATGTTTTATAAAATGTTTTCAGTATTCAAAACACGGTCAAGATATTATGTCCATGTTCAAAGTTAATATTTTTAAGTGTTGGTTTGTTTGTTTTTATTAATAAGGCTTCCATTATTTTTAGCCTTTTTTGCATGTAGATGATGCTATTATATTAGTGTTGTCAACAAGTATGTTACGATTAGTGTCCGGGTGGTCTCCATGAATATTTAAATGAGATCTAATATATTAAAATATTAATGGAGAACTATGGATCGGAAGATGATGAACGATTGAAATAATATATATATATATATATATATATATATATATATATATATATTATGCAAAGCAAATATATATATTATTTATGCAAAGATCTTCAGTAAAATGAATGGAACATTTTGGCTGATTGGTATTTGTTTACATTTGATAAAACAATACGCTAGATTTAGTTGTGTGACTCTACCGAGTGAAGATAGCTCTGGCTGACACCAAATTAGTTGTGTTTCAATCCTGGCTTGAGGCATTCGGAAGTCTAGTCGCACTGAGGAGCTGTGATACAGCGAATCAGTACTGTCTGTGAATGACATATATATATATATATATATATATATATATATATATATATATATATATATATATATATAGATATATATAGATATATATATATAGAGAGAGAGAGAGAGTGAGAGAGAGCATAATGAGAAGCCACGTATACTTTCTTAATATGTATATAATCTGGAGAAAACAACTGAAAAGTTGCAAATTTAAAAAATTTGAATGCTTTTTTTGTGAAAGTATTTATTTATATTTTTATACATATATATATATATATATATATATATATATATATATATACATATTTGATATTACAGATCGGCCCCGATCTTTCATCAGAAAGGGCTGTTTTCAGAAGTTTGTTTACATTAAGTAGCGTCCGTCGTGAGACGCGGATGTCACTGTGTTTGAATATTTCTAACGGAAATCTAACTGTAGTAATATTTTAGATGTTGTTTAAAAAAATTTTTTAACTATATCTAAAAAATTTTTTTTGTTTAACTATTGAAATATTTATAAAGGTTTCTTGCAATCCATATCACGTGACGTCCGCGTCTCGCGACGGACGATACTTAATGTAAACAAACTTCTGAAAACAGCCATTTCTGAAAAAAGATCGGGCCGATCTGAAATATCAAATACATATATATATATATATATATATATATATATATATATATATATATATAAATACTTTCACAAAAATGTGACACCTGTCTTTTTTTGGTCACGACGCCAAATGTGACGTCGGTCCTTTGTGACGTGCTAACCCTGGGACATCGGTTGAAATCTTGTTGGGTTCTAGTACCAACTTGTCGTACTCGGCTCGCTTCCAACGCCTGGTCACCGAAGCAACTGCTTTGATCTCGATTCAACCTACCCACGTTGTGATTTGATCTTAGGTTGACGAGATCAATCAGACGTCGGGCCGTAGTGCCAGCCGAATCCGGGTCAAGGTGATACTGCACAATAAATGTAGACAAAAAAAAACAAAAGCACAAACAACAACTTCAAGGCGAGCGACTGGTTAGGAATAGTGATTAATTTTATGTCGGTTTGTTGAGTTACAGGAGTGCGTCTCTCTCTTTCTCTCCCGGACCGAAGAAAATAATGTGGATTGTAACACTTTTGCGTTCTTAGCTACTTCTGGATATCTGGATTGTTTTTCAATAAAGTCGGCTCTGGTGGAAAATATAAGTCAGACTTCTATAATTTGTTCTTGGTTAGAAGTCTAATTCGGAAACTTGTTTTGGTGGGAAATCAAAAGTCGGACCTCAACAAATTTGTTCTTGGTTAGAAGTCTAAGTCGGAAGGCATGGAATCGTGCGGTCACCTGTGCGAGGCGTTATCTTCCGAGTCCCCTTGTCTCTTGGGCTCGACTGGATCTCTCTGCGAACTTCACTGCTCTTGGACTGCACTGCTAAAAACTAACTTCACTCTACTCACTGCCAAACGCCCGAAGAAGTTTGCTTATATGGACGCCGATCAAACCCGGCGTGGGTCGGACGTGGTGTGGCCACCACGTTGATTTCAAATCCCCAATAAGGATTTTCTTTGTTTTCGGTCAAAAATAATTATCATTTTCCATATTTGGAAATCTTATTCCACTCCCACCCTCTTCTGCTCTCATATGGGTATCTCACTATACTTTAGAGGGCGTCAACGGTTTTCCCACTTCCTCGCAGCAACATCTCATACCTATCCTCTCAATGGGCGGTGGAAGGCCTCCTCCCTGCGTCACATGATCACGTCCGCCTGGCTATTCGGCCAATAGGCGTCAAAACAGTGTGAATCTGATAATCTCAATTTTTATCCAACTTCACGGCATATGGAATTCTTCAATCAAGTTTTTCGCCAACATTAAGTGGACGGAATTTTTGGCGAAATTGGGTTAATTAAAAAAAATCCAATAACATGGCTTTTGTTATCACAAACGAATTTCAACAGAACACATATGTCTTGTCCAACCGACATCTCCCCAGCCCAGGGCCGGGCCCTGTGTGCGGTCGACAGATGACCTATTAAATCCTTTCCCGATAATATAAGTTCGTCATCTTGACACAGTTAATGTTTTATCTGCCCCAAAACTCTGGGATTCATCAACTAATTTTTACGACAATGACCATCAGAATTTTCGCCGTCCCTGTCATCAAAACGACATCGCTTTGCGGGTGGCCTTTTTCCTTATCTAAGTTGTTAAATCTTGTCCCTCTGTTTCTTTCTTTTCTTTCTCTTTTTCCTTCCTTTGTCCTCGCAGAGAATTCTCATCATTCTCTGATAACACTGTTATCACTATAACACAGTCAATGGGTAAAAACTCTGGGAACATTTGGCATATCTCAGCGTCAAACTTCCGCGAGAAAGTAAAAATGATTATCTTGATTCGCACTTGAAAATAACAAAATAAAAAATCTTTTCACCAATCCCTTGTTTTGGGAAAATAACAAAACAAAAGGAATATCGCTCAGTATGTCTTTCGTTCTATCTATCGGTTTAAGTTATCGCTCAATATGTCTTTCGTTCTATCTATCGGTTTAAGTAATCCCCGTAATTAACTTCTGTGGTTAATTAATTAATTAATTAACCTGCCGTTGCTAAATTGTGTTACACTTTCACAAAAAAAAAACATTCAATTTTTTTTAATTTGCAACTTTTCAGTTATTTTGTATACATATATATTTAATGATTCATCGAGTCTGAAACCTCTACAGAATGCAGTAAGCACTGGACGGCCGTTTCGTCCCATATTTGGGACGAATCAGCAGTGCGCATCCACTACCGAGAATCGAACCTAACTGATGACCCCTGCGTTTGTTCTTTATGTCTTTCAAAGTCCTTGCAATGTCATCCACTGTCACCCTTCTGTCAGACTGAATGAAGTCATTGACTGATACGATCACCACAGGAGACCTCATTTCTGTAGGCCTCCCAGGCCTGTCTTCATCCTCAACATTGCTCCGTCCTTCTTTAAACAATTTAGCCCACTTGTAGCTTTTTTTTGGCTGAAACATGTGGCACCATACACAATTGACATTCTCCTATGAATTTCAACTGGTTTGCACCCTTCAGCAACCAAAAACTTGATAACTGACCGCTGTTCAATCCTGGAGCATGCTTCTTGGTCGGCCATCTTTGTTAATAGCCAAAACTCTCAAATCTTTTTTTAATCTGCAAAAGAAATTAAATCCATGTGAAAAAGAAGTAAAACAAAAATATAAATAAAAAAGAGTAAGCTTCTATCTGTATTAGAAGTCCTTATACCGAAAAATTCACCTTATTCATTGAATGACCCTCGTATGTATACCTTGTCTGTCGTTTTCAATGAAATATGCATGAAAGAAACAAATATATATATATATATATATATATATATATATATATATAGAATAAGATGAATAACAAGTAAGAAACAGATCAAGATAGAAATAATATATATATATATATATATATATATATATATATATATATATATATATATATATATATATATATATATATATATATATGCACGGTCTAATCAACATATTGGAACTATTGCTCTGGTAATTAATTTTAAACCCTGTTCTAAATACGCATGTTATAATCTTCTCGCTCACCCCCGTTATTTATAGAAGTGCTTGGAAGGAAAGTGTATAGAGTGTGGTCGTCTCACCACAGATGTCTCTCAGTGACCATTGTTTGTGCAGAGGTTTCAAGTATTAAAGTAGCACAACATTCCCAATGTTCGACAACCACCATATTCTGCAGATCTCGCCCCTGGCGACTTCAAAAAATAGATTCCCACTTGAAAGGAAGAAAATTTCAAGGCGTCTTGGCAAATCCCCAAAAATACGATGAGGCAGCTGCTCGTTATCTCCAAAAAGCAGTTCCAGGAATGCTCCCTTTAATATAAACGACGCTGGATAAACTGTCTGGCTTCAGAAAGAGAGTACTTCTAAGGAGATTAAATGCCAGAGTGATATAAGCTGTGGTTATATTTTTTGGCACCAATCCCGATACTTTTTGATCAGATCCCGTACAGTTGGAACACTAGTCCAGATATGGCAACAGTATTCAATGCACTGACGAATGGTAGATTTATAAATGTGCGAGATGGAATCCGATGAGAAAAACCCTCTGGCACGACACAGTGGACCAACCTTCCTTGCAGTAGATGTAGAAATTAATACGACGTGGTCACTCTAATTCATATCAGTAGAAAGAGCGAGGCCAAGAAAGCGTCGAGTGCTTCTCTCCTTGAAATTCGCATCAGTAAGGATTGATGGCAGACAGACTGTGGTGATTAAATGAAAGTAATTTTGTTTTGGAGACGTTAAAATTTACAAGTCATTTCTTGCCCAAGTTAACAAATAATTGACTTTTAATATAAAACAACATTAATTTATGTGTCGTTCAATTCTTATTTTCTCTTCCTCATGACTTGTTTTGAAGTTTCTCTTTGCTTCTGTCACCCTCTCTCTCATTTATTTCAAATTGACTTTTTTATTTTCTTTCCCGCTATGCTTGTACATTCTTTCTCAACATGGCGTCATCTTTTACCAGAAAACAGTTAAAATTACACTAGTGAACGCGTAAGGGTTCACGACTGCCGGTTGGAAGTCAACAAATCATTTTTTCATCAAAGCAGTCAGACCTAATTATTAATCTTTTGCTTAAATCATTCAGATATTTTTTACGGTCGATCTGGCAAAGAATAAACCATTCTAGACGTAGGAAAAGTGAAAGGGAAACACTCAAATTTCTACGCCATTTTTTGTTACATGTTGCAAAATTTATCCGAATATCGTTTCTAATTAAGCGAAAGAACAGTTTTCCAACAGACACTAGAGTTAGTCAACTGTGGAACACAGACGAAAAGAAATGTGTTTTATTTTTTCAGTCAGTCTTATTTATATGCATGGTGTTCCAGAAGTCACCTAGGGATTTTAAATCTAGTATTTGCTTTATTATTATTCAAAAATTATTTTATACAGAATGAATATTTAAACTCTGAAAATATATTTTCATTTAATTATGATAAAAAAATGTACAACGAGTATTCTCCATTTTTGACTTCACACAGACCCAATGTTTGAATAACAAAAGGAGGGTGTGACGAAGAAAATCCTCAGCCAGAGAAGACAGGATCGTTCAACGCCTAGCAGGACTGTTTTACAACCGTGGCAGGCATTTCACGAAATATTTCACATGACATCAATATCTCGACAAACTGCGTCAGGATGCTCGCGTGAAATAGGGCTTTATGCTAGGTGCCCACAGAAGAAGCCGCTCATAAGCAAAAGGAACACGGCTACAGGACTGGAATATGCAAAAAAACACGCGTTGTCGCAAGAAGACCAATGGTTCAGTATATTTTTCAAAGATATAAGTAAATTTAATGTATTTAGTTCTGATGGAAAACGATATTGGAAGAAGACGATTTAGCGAAAGGTTAGGTTCAAAGAGCACCAAGATGATAAGTTTGGCAGAGGCAGCGCGATTGTTTGCGGCATGTCTTCAAGTCTGGATACGTCACCTCTTCTACGCTTACATAATAGAATTAATGTTGCTATGCACAAGAATTTGTTGTAACAGTATTAGAAGATTTAGCTTTTGAAAATCCTTTGTTCATGCAGGATAATGCTCTCAGTCATAAGGCAAAGCTGGTTATTGCTTATTTGAACGGTCAAGGAATAGACGTTATGGATTGGCCAGCTCAAAATCACCTCTTCTAAGCTTACATAATAGAATTAATGCTGCTATCTACAAGAATTTGTTGTAGCAGTATATGTTATGTTTGCGCGAGTTCTGAGGACCGAGCAATGCATTTGTTGATTGGAAATAATTACCAAGAACGTTTTTAGGTTTACAGCATTTTATTAATCACTAGATAAACTGAGTTAATACTACTCTACAAAAGAATTAGTGAAATATGGAGAGACGTTGCCACACGTGTCCCGGTGTAGTCCGCCATCTTGGATCTCTCTGTATTGCCACACGTGACGTCTGACGTCACGATGTCCAAAGCAAGTGGGATAACTCTTACAATACTTAGGAGTTATCTCCCTTTATGTTTCCAGCCAACACAGTATTAGAAAATTCAGGGTTTCAAAATCCTTTGTTCCTGCAGGATAATGCTCTCTGTCATGAGGCAAAGCAGGTTTTGCTTATCTCAACGGCCAAGGAATAGACCTTATAGATTGGCCAGCTCAAAGTCACCTCTTGTACGCTTACTTAATAGAAATAATGTTGCTATGTACAAGAATTTGTTGTAACAGTATTAGAAAATTCAGGGTTTGAAAATCCTGTGTTCATGCTGGATAATGCTCTCTGCTATAAGGCGACAGTCTGTTTCATGCTAGATGCAATCGTCAGGCCACGAGTGCTGTTATTTTTCTCGGCTATTTATATATACGGGTCGGTGGTGCATTGTGAGTAGTCTATTTTGGCGGTTATTTTACCGGAAGTCGTCTATTTGTTTATTTATTTATTTAGGTAAAATTATTTTATTTGTTTTTATTTATTTTTACTTTTTTGTTTACATTTTTTTCTTATATATTTATTTATTTATTTTATTTTTATTTTATTCTGTGTTTTTTATTAACGTAGTAAAAATTTGTTCATACCGCTTATTTGATAGTTTTGGTTTGGTTTGGGAAGATAATTAAAGCTATTTATTCAGTTTTGGGGTTGATTGTTGTAGTTTGTTCTAACTATTATTTTGGCGGGAACAGTTTTTAATTTGTTTATTACTTCATGTATTTATTTGGGTTGATTATCTTTATTTGTTTTTTCTAACGGCTAGTTTATCGGTATCGGTTGTTAGTTTATTTATTTATTTGAATGAATTTAGATCAATTTATTTTACTTGTTATTATTTATTTGTTATAGAGTATATTTTCTCTTGTCGGTTTTCGATTATTAAGTAACGTATTATTTTTTTATCATTTATCGTTATATAACTTTTGTAGCTATTTTTCGTCCCATTTTTGGTTTGATTTTTATAGTCTAACTAATATTTTGGTCATAATTGTTTGTTAATTTGTTTATTATTTATTTATTTGGGTTCATTGATTTTGTTTCTTATTTTTTATTTATTTTTTTCTATTTCGTCTATTTTAACGGGTGTGATTTGGTAATTTGTTTGATTAATTTATTTTAATTATTTTATTGTCATTTTATTTATTTATTTATTTTGTTTTTGTTTTTGTTACTCCGTTTTCGCAAGAAAGAAAGAAAGTAAGGAAGGAATAAAGAAAGGAAGAAAGAAAAAACACATTATTAAAATATAAAAAGACAGCAGAACACATAGAAGAAAAAGCAAAGAAAGAAAGAAAGAAAGAAAGAAAGAAAGAAAGAAAGAAAGAAAACCATATAATTAAAATATAAAACGACAGTGGAACATATAGAAGAAAAAGCAAATTAATAAAAAACGAAAGAAAGAAAGGAAGGAAGAAAGAAAGAAAGAAAGAAAGAAAGAATGAATGTAAGGAAGAAAGAAAGAGAAAAATTACAGCGTAAAAAGATAGAAGAACATAGAGAAGAAAAGGCAATGTAAGAAAGAACGAAAGAAAAAAGAAAGAAAGAACGAAAGAAAGAAAAAAGAAAGAAAGAACGAAAGAAAAAAGAAAGAAAGAAAGAAAGAAAAAAGAAAGAAAAAAGAAAGAAAGAAAAAGCAATGTAAGAAAGAACGAAAGAAAAAAGAAAGAAAGTAAGAAAGAAAGAAAAAAAAAGAAAGAAAGAAAGAAAAAAGAAAGAAAGAAAGAACTAAAGAAAAAAGAAAGAAAGAACGAAAGAAAAAAGAAAGAAAGAACGAAAGAAAGAAAAAAGAGAGAAAAAAGAAAGAAAAAAGAAAGAAAGAAAGAAAGAAAGGAAGAAAGAATGAAAGAAAGTAACAAACAAAGGAAGAAATGAAGAAAGAAAAAAAACAGAAAGGAAGAAGAAAAAAAAGAAAGCAAACCACTGTATTAAAACATAAAAGATAGAATTTATAGAAGAAAAAGCAAACTAAGAACGAAAGAAAGAAAGGAAGACAGAAAGAAAGAAAGAAAGAAAGGAAGGAAGACAGAAAGAAAGAAAGAAAGAAAGGAAGACAGAAAGTAAGAAAGAAAGAAAGAAAGAAAGAAGAAAATCGAAGTATTAAAACATAAATAGATGGAAGAACATATATAATAAAAAGTAAAGTAAGAAAGAATGAAAGAAAGAAAGATAAGAAGGAAGAAAAAAGGAATAAAGAAGGAAATAAAGAAAGAGAAAGACAAAGAAAGAAAAAACGAATGCAAGAAAGAAAGAATGAAAAAGATATAAAGAAAGAAAAAAGAAATAAAGAAAGAAAGAAAGATACGAACGAACAAAAGAAAGAAAGACATAACGTAAGAAAGGACAAAAGAATGAAAGAGCAAAAAACAGAAAGGAAGGATTAAGGAAATAAATAAATAAAGTAAGTGAAATAGAAATAACGAACTGATGAAGAAAAGAAAAGAAAGAAAGAAAGAAGATAAGGAATAAAAAGAGAGAGAGTGAAAGAAAAAACTGACGAACAAAATAAAGAAAGAACGAGTTAACGAAAGAAAGAAAGGTAGAAAGAAAGAAAGAAAGGTAGAAAGAAAGAAAAAAGCAAGAAAGAAGGAAAGAAAGAAAGAAAGAAAGAAAGAAAAAGAAAGAACGAACGGACGAAAAAAAGAAAGAAAGAAATGACATTATGAGAAAGAAAGAAAGAAAGAAAGAAATAATGGATAAAAGAAAACCACATAAAAAATAGAATATATAGATGAAAAAGCTAAGAAATCTAGAATGCAAGAAAGAAAGATATGAAGGAAAAATAAAGGAAGAAGAGCGGAAATAAATACAGAGAGAGAGAGAGATAGAAAAGAACGGAAGAAAGAAAGAAAGAAAGAAAGAAAGAATGAAGGAAAGAAAGAAAAAAGAAAGGAAGAAAGAAAGGAAGAAAGAAAGAAAGAGAGAGAGAAAGAACGAACGGACGGATGAACAAAAGAAAGAAAGAAAGAGAGAGAGAGCGAGAGAGAGAGAAAGAACGAACGAACGGATGGACGGACGGACGAACAAAAGAAAGAAAGAAAGAATGAAAGAAAGATAGAAAGAGAGAAAGGAAGGATGAAACAAACAAACAAAGGAAGAAATTAAGAAAGAAAGAAAAAAGAGAGAAAGGAAGAAGAAAAAAGAAAGCAAACCGCAGTATTAAAACATAAAAGATAGAACTTAGTGAAGAAAAAGCAAAGTAAGAAGGACGGAAAGAAAGAAAGGAAGACAGAAAGAAAGAAAGAAAGAAAGAAAGAAAGAAAGAAAGAAAAGAAAGAAGAAAGTAAGAACGAAAAAAGAAAGAAAGAAAGGTAGAAAGAAATAAAGAAAGAAAAAAGAAAGAAAGAATGAAAGAAATCCGCAGTATTAATAGAGAAATAGATAGGTGAACATATAGAAGAAAAAGCAAAGAAAGAAAGAAAGAAAGAAAGAAAGAAAGAAAAAGAAAGGAAGGAAGAAAGAGAGAAAGAGAGAGAGAGAGAGAAAGAACGGACGTACGAACAAAAGAAAGAAAGAAAGAAAGAAAGAAAGAAAGAAAGAAAGAAAGAAAGAAAGAAAGAAAGAAAGTAAAAACAAACAAAGAAAGAAAGAAAGAAAAAAGGAAGAAAGAGAGAGAGAGAGAGAAAGAACGACTGACCGGACGGACGAACAAAACAAAGAAAGAAAGAAAGAAAGAGAGAAAGAGAGAAAGAATAAAAGGAAGAAAGAGAGAGAGAGGGAAAGAACGAACGGACGGACGAACAAAAGAAAGAAAAAAACAAAGAAAAAAAACAAAGAAAGAAAGAAAGGAAGAAAGAGAGAGAGAGAGAGAGAAAGAACGAACGACCGGACGGACGAACAAAAGAAAGAAAGAAAGAGAGAAAGAGAGAAAGAATAAAAGGAAGAAAGAGAGAGAGAGAGAGAGAGAGAGAGAGAGAGAGAGAAAGAACGAACGGACGGTCGAACAAAAGAAAGAAAGAAAGAAAGAAAGAAAGAAAAACAAAGAAAGAAAGAAAGAAAGGAAGGAAGAAAGAGAGAAAGAGAGAGAGATAGAGAAAGAACGGACGTACGAACAAAAGAAAGAAAGAAAGAAAGAAAGAAAGAAAGAAAGAAAGAAAGAGAGAGAGAGAGAAAGAACGAATGACCGGACGGACGAACAAAAGAAAGAAAGAAAGAAAGAGAGAAAGAGAGAAAGAATAAAAGGAAGAAAGAGAGAGAGAGAGAGAGAGAGAGAAAGAACGAACGGACGGACGAACAAAAGAAAGAAACAAAGAAAGGAAGAAACAAAGAAAGAAAGAAAGAAAGAAAGAAAAAACGAAAGAAAAAACAAAGAAAGAAAGAAAGAAAGAAAGAGAGAGAGAGAGAGAGAAAGAAAGAACGACCGGACGGACGAACAAAAGAAAGAAAGAAAGAGAGAAAGAGAGAAAGAATAAAAGGAAGAAAGAGAGAGAGAGGGGGAAAGAACGAACGGACGGACGAACAAAAGAAAGAAAGAAAAACAAAGAAAGAAAGAAAGGAAGAAAGAGAGAAAGAGAGAGAGAAAGAACGAACGGACGTACGACCAAAAGAAAGAAAGAAAGAAAAACAAAGAAAGAAAGAAAGAAAGAGAGAAATGGAGAAAGAGAGAGAGAGAGAGTAAGAACGAACGGACGAACGAACAAAAGAAAGAAAGAATGAATGAAAGAAAGAACATAAGAAAGGACAAAAGAATGCTGAGTGAAAAGAAGTCGCAGAGGTACAAATCAGCGGAACTAAAGAGGTCACAAAAAATGAATTCCGGAATTTGATGGCGGGAAGTGAAGCTGGTTTGGCTGGGAGACGACGGGGGCTGAATTGGTAGTTGTCGGGGTGGAAGGCGATAGCGAACACCTTTTGGTGACGTAGTGTTTCTGCTTTTAACAAGTAAACATGTTTGTGTCATTTCTGAGGCAATTATATTCATGTAAGGAAAAATATGTCAGTATCGATTTTTTGTTGATGTGGGGACGGGGTGTGACTGCCGAGGTGAGGATTGTTTGGCGTTGGCGATAATAGAAAAGGTGAAGAAGGAAAATGCCGACATTTTTTTTCGTTTCGTTGAATGGGAAAATAAAAAATGAAGAGAAAGAATGAAAAAAGTTGAGATTAGAAATCAATAAAGACAGAATGAAAGAAAACAAGAGAAGGAAAAAAGAAAAATAGAAAGATATACGAAAGTGTGAATAAAATAAATAGAATGAAATATATAGGAAAGAAAGAATAAAAGCGTTTTGAAGAAAGAAAGAAAGAAAGGAAGAAAGTAAAAGAAAAAGGAAAGCAGTCAACGGTTTAAAGAAAGAATGAAAAAAATAGAAGGAAAGAAATGAAATGGAAATAAAGAAATGTTGACAATAAAGTAATATATATTGAATTTTATTAAAAGATGAAAAACAATGAAGGAAATTAAAAATGAAGATGAGTGTAAGTAAGAAAGAAAAAGAAAGAAAAGTGATTAAGTAAAAAGACAGAGAGGAAAAAAGAAAGAAAGAAAGCAGGTAAAGTAGAAAGAAAGAAAAACGTTGAAGATAAAAAAGGTGATGAAAAAGAAAGAAAGAAAAGCGGCTAAGTAGAAGGAAAGAAAGACGGTAAAGTAGAAAGAAAGTAAATGGAATACGGTAAAGCAAAAAGAAAGAAAGAAAAAAATAAAGACAGTGAAGGAAAAAGAAAAAAAGGTGAGGCAAAAACAAAGAAAGGCAGTAAAGTACAAAGAAAGAAAGAAAGCAAGAAAGAAAGAAAGAAAGAAAAATTGTAAAGCAGAAAGAAAGACAGAAATACGGTACAAGCAAAAAGAATAAAATGGATGTGAAACAGAAAGAAAGAAAGAAAGAAAGAAAGAAAGAAAAAGAAAGAAAGAAAGAAGGAAAGAAAGAAGGAAAGAAATAAAGACGGACGTAAAGCAAAAGAAAGAAAGAAAGAAAGAAAGAAAGAAGGAAAGAAGACGTAAACAAAAAGAAAGAAAGACGTTGAAGCAAAATACAGGAGCAAAACAGAAAGAAAGAAAGACATAAAGTAAAAGAAAGAAAGAAATAAAGAAAGAAATAAAGAAAGAAAGAAGGTGATGTAAAAAGACAGGTACAAAAGTAAGAAAAAAATAACGGTGAAGCAAAAAAAACGAAAGAAAGAAAGATGTTGAAGCACAACGCCCTTACAAAAAAGAAAGAAAAAATGAAGGAAAGAAAGAAAGAAAGACGGACGTAAAGTAAAAGAAAGAAAAACCTAAAAAGAATTAAACAGAAAAGAAAGAAAGACATTGAAGCAAAATATACGAGCAAAATAGAAAGAAATACGTAAAATAAAAGAAAGAAAGAAAAGAAACAAAGAAAAAACGAAGAAAGAAAGAAAGAAAGAAACAATGAAACAAAAGGATAGGAATAAAAGAAAGATATAGACAAATAAAATGTTGCGAAATGAAGCAGCTAAGCATATCAAGAAAAACTGAATCGGAAAAAAAGGGAAAAAAAAGAAAAGTGAAGAAAAGAAGAGAAAGAAAGCCAGAAAGAAAGAATTTTATAATGTAAGTAAAAAGGAAATAATTCAATAAATCTAATATCAGTATAATATATAATGAAATTGAGCGGGAAAATCTTGTCCGTAAAATATGTTTCGTCATCTGATGCTCTCTGCAGGAACTAATTAGAAGGTAGTTGAACTGATAAGGACGAAGAAGGAAAGATTGCAAGAAGGAAGAAGGCGGTAAAGAAGGCTGAAAAGTCTGAGGAAGCTGATGAAAGGTCGGAAAAATAAAAAGCCGGGTTAATTTGCTAGAATTAAAGGGATGTTAAGTTATCCATTAAATAAGAGAAAGAGAAAAAAATGGCGTTTTTGTACGCAGTAAAAAAAAATGAGAGAAAGACAACGTAAATAAATTGAAACAAAAAACGTGAAAAAATATATGTTATGTGATGAAGAAACAGGTGAAAGAAAAAAAGTATGGCAGACCGATAGGGTGAAAAAACGAAAAAGAATTATACTATTTTTGAAAAGAAGGAAAAAGAGAGAGAAAAAAAGAGAAAGAAAAGAAAAAAGAAAAATATACTGTGATAGAAAAAGTGAAAAAAAGACAGAATAAGATGAGAAAGGAAGAGAAGAAAAAGAACGAAAGAAAGAGGAAAGAGAGGAAGAAGAAAATAGACTTTGAAAGAAATAAAATTGTGAAAGAAGAAAAACGTGAAAGATAGAAAAGGTGAATGAAGGAGAGAAAGAAAGAAGGAAGGGAACACAGAATGGGAATGAATAAGAGAGAGACGATAAAGGAGAAAGAAAGAATTTCAGGAAAAATATCAGACTTTCAAAGAAAGAAAATTATGAAAGAAAGAAAAGTGAATGAAAGAAAGAAAGAAGTAAAAAAGAAAGAGAAGGAAGAAAAATGGCATGAATAAAGAGAAAGAAAGTAAGAAAAAAGAAAGAAAAGTGAATGAAAGATAGAAACAATGAGATCGTACGAAAAAAATAGAAAAGAAAGCAAGCAAACAAGAAAGAAAGAAAGAAAGAAAGAAAAAAGAAAGAAAGAAACAAAGAAAAGACAGTAAAACACAAAGAAAGAAAGAAAGAAAGAAAAGGTGGTGAAACAAAAAGAAAGAGAGAATCAAAGAGGGAAAGAGAAAAATAAAGGCCGTGAAACAAAAAGAAATAAAAAAAGAAAGAAAGAAAGATAGATAGAAAAGGCGGTGGAACAAAAAGAAAGAAAGAAAAGGCGGTGAAGCAAAAAGAAAGAAAGAAAAGGCAATGAAACAAAAAGAAAGAAACAAAAGAAAAGGAAAAAGCAAAAAGAAAGAAACAATCAAACAAAGAAAGAAAGAAAAAAAAGGCGGTGAAACAAAAAGAAAGCAAGCCAGAAATAAAAGGTGGTGAAAGAAAGAAAGAAAGAAAGAAAGAAAGAAAGAATAAAAGAAAGAAAAGGCGGTGAAACAAAAAGAAAGAAAGAATCAAACAAAGAAGGAAAGAAAAAAAAGGCGGTGAAACAAAAACAAAGAAAGATAGAAAGAAAGAAATAGAGAAGTGAAAAAAGGGAGAAAAAGAGAAATAAATTAGTAAATAAAGTAAAAAGAAAGAAAAGAAGTAAAAATTACAAAATTGAAGAAAGAAAGAACATACAAAGAAAGAAATACAAGATGAATGAAAGAAAGAAAATAGTTCGAATGAAAATAGAAGATAAAATCAATATTTTTCTGCCATTATCTTCTACATTCATTCTATCTACGTTTGTTTGTTTTTCCTTTTTTTCTTTCATTCTGCCCTAAATTCTAATTATTCTTTCCCTCTTTCTTTTCATTCTTTCTTTCTTTCTTTCTTTCTTTCTTTCGTTTCTTCTTTCTCTATTTATTTTTCTTTCTATCTTTCTATCTTCATTTATTTTCATTTATTTTCTTTGTTTCATTATTTCTGTCCTATATTACAGTTAACATTGTTTCTTCTCTTTCTTTCTTTCTTTCTTTCTTTCTTTCTTTCGTTCATTCTTACCTATATTCCAATTATCATTATTTGTTTTTCCTACCTTCCTTCCTTCTTTCTTTAAATCTTTCTTTCCTTCTTTCTTTCTTTCCTTCTTTCTTTCTTTCCTTCTTTCTTTCTTTAATTATTTCTTTCTTTCTTTCTGTCTTTCTTTCTTTCATTCTTTCTTTCCTTCTTTCTTTCTTTCTTTCTTACCTATATTCCAACTATCATTTCTTCAATAAAAAAATCCAAAAAGAAATAAAACAATAATATGAAGTGCGCAGACGACAGATCGATAAGAAAGAAAATAAATTTTATTATCATATGAAGGAAAGAAAAAAAAGTGAACGAAATTTAAATAACAACACCCCCAAAAAATTACGGAAAAGAAAGAAAAAATAATAATGAAAGAAAAATAAATGAATGAATAAAGCTATAATTATCTTAAGAAAAGAAATGAACCACAAAAAAGCAAGTCAAATAATGAAGAATATATATATATATATATATATATATATATATATATATATATATATATATGTATATATATATATATATTAGAGGCGTGGTATATATGACATACGAAATCATAAAGCTAAATATAGAAAAAAAAATACAAAAATGTTACTGAAAAAATCAAGAGAAAGATATGTAAAATTAAGAGCAAATACAATAATAATGATAATACTACTACTACTACTACTAATAATAATAATAATGGTAATAATAATAATAATGGTAATAATAATAATGGTAATAATAATGATAGCAATAATAATAATGATTATATTAATATTAATGAAAATAATAATAGTAATAATAAAGATAATAAATAATAATAATATTAATGATAATAATGATATCAATAATAATAATGATAATAATAATAATAATAATAATAATTATAACATTAATGAAAATAATAATAGCTTCATTATCAATAATAATAATAATGATAGCAATAATAATAATGATAATAATAATATTAATAATAATAATAATGATTATAACATTAATGAAAATAATAATAGCTTCATTATCAATAATAATAATAATGATAGCAATAATAATAATGACAATAATAATATTAATAATAATAATAATAATGATTATAACATTAATGAAAATAATAATAGCTTCATTATCAATAATAATAATAATGATAGCAATAATAATAATGACAATAATAATATTATTAATAATAATAATAATAATGATAATAACATTAATGAAAATAATAATAGCTTCATTATCAATAATAATAATAATGATAGCAATAATAATAATGATAATAATAATATTAATAATAATAATAATGATAATAACATTAATGAAAATAATAATAGCTTCATTATCAATAATAATAATAATAATGATAGCAATAATAATAATGATAATAATAATATTAATAATAATAATAATAATTATAACATTAATGAAAATAATAATAGCTTCATTATCAATAATAATAATAATGATACCAATAATAATAATGATAATAATAATATTAATAATAATAATAATGATTATAACATTAATGAAAATAATAATAGCTTCATTATCAATAATAATAATAATAATAGCAATAATAATAATGATAATAATAATATTAATAATAATAATAATAATGATTATAACATTAATGAAAATAATAATAGCTTCATTATCAATAATAATAATAATGATAGCAATAATAATAATGATAATAATAATATTAATAATAATAATAATAATGATTATAACATTAATGAAAATAATAATAGCTTTATTATCAATAATAATAATAATGATAGCAATAATAATAATGACAATAATAATATTAATAATAATAATAATAATGATAATAACATTAATGAAAATAATAATAGCTTCATTATCAATAATAATAATAATGATAGCAATAATAATAATGATAATAATAATATTAATAATAATAATAATAATGATAATAACATTAATGAAAATAATAATAGCTTCATTATCAATAATAATAATAATGATAGCAATAATAATAATGATAATAATAATATTAATAATAATAATAATGATAATAACATTAATAAAAATAATAATAGCTTCATTATCAATAATAATAATAATGATAGCAATAATAATAATGATAATAATAATATTAATAATAATAATAATTATTATAATATTAATGAAAATAATAATAGCTTCATTATCAATAATAATAATAATTATAGCAATAATAATAATGATAATAATAATATTAATAATAATAATAATAATTATTATAACATTAATGAAAATAATAATAGCTTCATTATCAATAATAATAATAATGATAGCAATAATAATAATGATAATAATAATATTAATAATAATAATAATAATGATTATAACATTAATGAAAATAATAATAGCTTCATTATCAATAATAATAATAATGATAGCAATAATAATAATGATAATAATAATATTAATAATAATAATAATAATTATTATAATATTAATGAAAATAATAATAGCTTCATTATCAATAATAATAATAATGATAGCAATAATAATAATGATAATAATAATATTAATAATAATAATAATAATAATTATAATATTAATGAAAATAATAATAGCTTCATTATCAATAATAATAATAATGATAGCAATAATAATAATAATGATAATAATAATATGAATAATAATAATAATAATGATTATAACATTAATGAAAATAATAATAGCTTCATTATCAATAATAATAATAATGATAGCTATAATAATAATGATAATAATAATATTAATAATAATAATAATAATGATTATAACATTAATGAAAATAATAATAGCTTCATTATCAATAATAATAATAATGATATCAATAATAATAATGATGATGATAATAATATTAATAATAATAATAATGATAATAACATTAATGAAAATAATAATAGCTTCATTATCAATAATAATAATAATGATAGCAATAATAATAATGATAATAATAACATTAATAATAATAATAATGACTATAACATTAATGAAAATAATAATAGCTTCATTATCAATAATAATAATAATGATAGCAATAATAATAATGATAATAATAATATTAATAATAATAATAATAATGATTATAACATTAATGAAAATAATAATAGCTTCATTATCAATAATAATAATAATGATAGCAATAATAATAATGATAATAATAATATTAATAATAATAATAATAATGATTATAACATTAATGAAAATAATAATAGCTTCATTATCAATAATAATAATAATGATACCAATAATAATAATGATAATAATAATATTAATAATAATAATAATAATTATTATAACATTAATGAAAATAATAATAGCTTCATTATCAATAATAATAATAATGATAGCAATAATAATAATGATAATAATAATATTAATAATAATAATAATAATGATTATAACATTAATGAAAATAATAATAGCTTCATTATCAATAATAATAATAATGATAGCAATAATAATAATGACAATAATAATATTAATAATAATAATAATGATAATAACATTAATGAAAATAATAATAGCTTCATTATCAATAATAATAATAATGATAGCAATAATAATAATGATAATAATAATATTAATAATAATAATAATAATGATTATAACATTAATGAAAATAATAATAGCTTCATTATCAATAATAATAATAATGATAGCAATAATAATAATGACAATAATAATATTAATAATAATAATAATGATAATAACATTAATGAAAATAATAATAGCTTCATTATCAATAATAATAATAATGATAGCAATAATAATATTAATAATAATAATAATGATAATAACATTAATGAAAATAATAATAGCTTCATTATCGATAATAATAATAATGATAGCAATAATAATAATGATAATAATAATACTAACAAACCAAAGAGAAATATTGTCTGCAACGGCATATGAATGAAGCGACCTGAAACGCTGGAGAGACACAAACAATGAAGTAAGCATTTTTTTCGTTCATTTCATTCATTGCCCGTGGCCATTTTACAATTTTTTTCGCCCCCTCCGTATTTTTTTTTTTTTTTTTTTTGAATCCATTTATTTATTTTTGGGGGTCTTTTCTTTTTCTGCTTCTTCTTTTGTCAAAATATTTTTTTCTTTCTTTCTTCGTCGTTGCCTTCATTTGCATCTTCGTCGATCGGGTCGGTCGCGGCAAATTGGAAGGTAGCTTACTCGGCGCGAAAGATTAAAGATTTCTAATGAAGCCTAAAGTTTGGGAAATGGTCCAGAGATGAGAATAGTACAACAGATTTCCAGTAGAATTTTCAGTGACAGGGTGACGGAGAGGCGGAGAGGGAGATGACGGGGGTGAGAGAGGGGAGAGAGTGAGGGGAGAAAAGTGAGTGACTGATGATTAAGCAAGAAAACTGAAATAATAATAATAATAATAATAATAATAATAATAATAATAATAATAATAATAATAAGAAGAAGAAGAAGAAGAAGAAGAAGAAGGAGAAGAAGAATGTGCAGAAATAACAACGAATTACACTGGGAAACGATAACAGCAGCTTCATTGGCACCTTTGATTTGCTTAGATAGAGAAAAATGAATAGACCAAAGGATAGGAATAGATAGATAGATAAATAGATAGATAGATAGTGATTATATATATATATATATATATATATATATATATATATATTTGTTTACATTTGTAAAAACAATACGCTAGATTTAGTTGTGTAAATCTCTACCGAGTGAAGATAGCTCTGGCTGACACCAAATTAGTTGTGTTTCAATTCTGGCTTGAGGCATTCGGAAGTCTAGTCGCACTGAGGAGCTGTGATACAGCGAAACAGTACTGTCTGTGAATGACATAATTTAGCTCTTGAAAATACATTTCAATTGAGCACTGTTGAGTGATAAGCTAATTCTATAAACAACAGCCACCTGCACTAATGCAAAGCTCTTCAGTAAAATGAATGGAGCAATTTGGCTGATTGGCATTTGTTTACATTTGTAAAAGCAATACGCTAGATTTAGTTGTGTAACTCTACCGAGTGAAGATAGCTCTGACTGACACCAAATTAGGTGTGTTTCAATCCTGGCTTGAGGCATTCGGATACAGCGAAACAGTACTGTCTGTGAATGAATATATATATATATATATATATATATATATATATATATATATATATATATATATAGAGAGAGAGAGAGAGAGAGAGAGATAGATAGATAGATAGATAGATATGAACTGACCGAGATAGATAAATAGATAGATAGATAGATAGATAGATAGATAGATAGATATGAACAGACTGAGATAGATAGATAGATAGATATGAACAGACTGAGATATATATATATATATATATATATATATATATATATATATATATATATATATATATATATATAGATAGATAGATAGATAGATAGATAGATATTAACAGATAGAGATAGATAGATGGATAGATAGATAGATAGATAGATATGAACAGAATGAGATAGATAGATAGATATGAACAGAATGAGATAGATAGATAGATAGATATGAACAGAATGAGATAGATAGATAGATAGATAGATAGATAGATAGATAGATAGATAGATAGATAGATAGATAGATATGAACAGACTGCGATATATAGATAGATTAGGGTGGCTTTCATCCCGATTATTTATACTTATACAAGTTGAATATCCTTTATCCGAAATTACCAAATCCGAAAACATATGCTGACATGAGAAAATTTCAGAATGCACTCGAATGCTTTTCTCGGTGATGTGCAGCTGTTGTAAGTGACCCACATTTCCAACCCAGCTATGTAGCCTACGTTGGCACCATGTTTTTCTTTTTTTTTTTGCCAGCGACAGTCACACAAAAACCTTCGTTCATGGATTGCTAACCAGGTTTCTTGCTCAGTAAAGATATTATTCAAAATGTCAAAAACTCCTGGAGATACTCGTATAGGTAGAGAAAAAGAAAAAGAAAACATTTATGTTTATCAATATCACAGAAAGTCGAACTGTTTGAAAAACTTGACAGGGGTGTAAGGGTGAAGAATCTGTCTGTGGAGTTAGGCGTTCGACTAACCACCAAGGAAACATAAGGGGAAATTCTTAAAGTTTTTACGATGAAAGGGATGAACAGAAATTGATGAAAAATAGAAAAACACTGCCAAGAGCAAAAAATGATGATCTGGACCCTGTCTTGATGGAGTGAATTCGCCAGCGTTGGAATGCTGATCGTGAAACAGGCGAAAATCTATCATGACGAATTGAATATTGAAGGTAACAGTGACTATATATATATACACTTAGAGGCGACAGGCTGTTTCATGCTAGACGCAATCGTAAAGCGTGACAATTGCGTCTAGCATGAAACAGACTGTCGCCTCTAGGTGTTGACTTCTATGTTCACTTTTATATTTACACACGCTCTATCTCTGATATTGAGCACTTTATCCCATAAATATAGCACACATTAAGACTATATTTCTTCATATATATATATATATATATATATATATATATATATATATATATATATATATATATATATATATATATATATATATATATATATATATATATATTAAGACATTTTTATGTTTATACATTCTTTTTATAGATACAGATATTTAAGTAAATGCTCTATTTATAATAAACGGTATTAAACAACATTTACCGGCCTGAAGGTCCGAGAAATTTTCACAGAAAATATTCGTCCTCCGACAGGATTCGAACCTGTATCCTATACGGAACCGTTATTTAGTCGGAGGACGAATATTTTCTGTAAAGTTTATAAGCAGTAAATTCGACCTTGCCAACAGAACGATCGTCTGTGGCCGAATCGGTTAAAAGGCACGTTAGGCTATATGTCGGTTCCGTATGGAATGCAGTTTCGAAACCTGTCGGAGGACAACGACCGAAACGTTATAATAAATACGGCGAAAATGATGAGGACAATAGTCCGAATAATGTAAATAGTGTCTAGAACATCATAATACTCACTTTCGCTTGTTAGACATGGAATTTCTTCATTTCAAATCCTCCATAGATTGCCTAGATCTTTCGGCTAACCTAATTAATATTTATGAGAATTCTGAAATTTAAAATATTTTGAGAAACAAAGAACATTTTTCTTCTTGTATATAACTACTTTTTACAAAATAAAATCCTGGCATTGGCTCTCATATAGTTCCACAGACGACGAAATACGTCGGCAAAAATAAGTTTTCCTTTGGTCTTCATATATAAATTTTAAAAATATAATCTATCGGAAATTTTCACACACACACACACATATATATATATATATATATATATATATATATATATATATATATATATATATATATATATATATATATATATATATATTGGCACACGCTTGGAAAAAACTCGGATAGCTCATCTTGCAATTGAACAACTCTGTACCCGAGGAAAAATGGGGAATAAAAAATGAAATAACCAAGACCATTAAACCAAGGCGAAAACAATCCCAAGTCCAAAAGAAAAAAAAAACAAAACTAGTAAAAAGACAACTACGTAAAGTGCTCAATACTCTAAGTAGAGCAAAACCTAAGATAATCCTAGCGAACCAGGCAAACCTACCTAGGTTTCACCTAAACTGGTCTTCAGTGAACCTACTTTAGGTGAAATCTCGGCAGGTTTGCTTGGCTCCTTAGGTTGGTTGGTTGTTTGGGCTTTTATGGCATATCAACCACTATGGGTTATTTAATGCCAGATCCAGTATTTACTAAATATATCAAAAACGTATAGCTGGCAACATCATTGTTTCAAAAACTGGCAACATCATTATTTCAAAAACTGGCAACATCATTGTTTCAAAAATGTATAGCTGGCAACATCATTGTTTCAAAAACTGGCAACATCATTGTTTCAAAAACTGGCAACATCATTGTTTCAAAAAAGTGTAGTTGGAAACATCATTGTTTCAATGTGCTGGAAAAGACCTGGAAGTTCACTATTTTCCCATAACTGGGACCCAAACAGGTGCTACCACCCCGGGTCAGGGTGAACCTGGGAACACCAGCAATTCAGATGGCTCCTTATGATTATCTTATATATATATATATATATATATATATATATATATATATATATATATATATATATATATATATATATATATATATAGAGAGAGAGAGAGAGAGAGAGAGAGAGACCTGAGTATTGGGAAGAGTCAAGAACTCTTTGCCCAGGTCTCTGTAGGTTCTACGATGGATTTCGTGACTGTAGGAGAAGCCTAAAGAGAAGGAGAGCCTCGGGCGTCTAGGCAACTGGAAAAAAACGAGCGGGGTACATCAGAGGGAGCATTGTGTGGTGTGCTTTTCATTTTGAGGCAAGGGTCAGACATTTTATGAAAAATGTAGATCAGGGGGTTTGGGGGATAAACGAATGTAGGGTGGGGTGGAGTAGCGAGAATTGCAGCATAATTGAATGGATGTCTGAGATTCATAGATAAATAGAGAGATAATGAATAGACTGAGATAGATAGATAGATAGATAGATAGATAGATAGATAGATAGATAGATAGATAATGAATGGGTCGTAATAGATAGATAGATAGATAGATAGATAGATAGATAGATAGATAATGAATAGGCCGTAATAGATAATCAGACAGATAGATAGATAGATAGATAGATAGATAGATAGATAGATAGATAGATAATGAATAAGCCATAATAGATAGATAGATAGATAGATAGATAATGAATAAGCCATAATAGATAGATAGATAGATAGATAGATAGATAATGAATAGACTCTGACATAAATAAATATGAATTGACTAAGTGATATATGTATATATAAATATATATATATATATATATATATATATATATGTGTGTGTGTGTGTGTGTGTGTGTGTGTGTGTGTGTGTTTGATCGAATTCATTCCTAGCAAGTCACTAAACTTGTTTTTGGGTGTGTACGAATTAGATAACAGAAACATGTCTAAGGAGCGTAACGAAAAGAAGAACAGTAGATAGCGAATGAATTGTGCTTAAATTTTTGCAGATTAAATTTGGCTGGGAAGCATGGAGCCGGAAAAGTGTTCCACAAATGAGAAGTGCGAGAAAAGAAACATTTAACATAGAACTGATGGTTATATCAATCAACTGTAAACTGGTGAGATCTCAACATCTGTCTCGTACTGTGCCTAAATTCAAAAACTCTTAGTGTCACGCCAAAGATCTCATCCGAACAGTTGCCACAAAGTTATATATAGAAAAGACACAGGGCGGCAACTTTACGGCGGTGGGAATGTAACTGGAGCCGAGTCGACAGATCGTGACCAATAATAATGCAGATTCCGTTTTGGATCTTATCAAGGAGCTTCAGGTAAATAGCAGGAGCATTGAACCATATATAACAGCAATATTCTAAGTATGGACGAATGGTAGACTTATAAATATGTAAGATAGATTCCGGGGGAAAAAATTGTCTTTCACGACACAAAAATTTCAAATCGCCCACCATTTTCTGTTCAGTTTCTCATCGGCTACCCAACCGTTGAAATCGGCCACCGGTGGGTGATATCGCCCCAGGTGTTAAACCCTACTCTAGTGTGTGAAGATTCTCGGAGACATATAAGGACTTTATTATCAGCGTACATAAACTTAACAACGCATGCTACGATGAGGACACATTGCAAATTAAAAAAAAACAACAACTCTTAGATAAAGCAGTATAGAAGCAGTTTCTCATCGCCTACACAACAGTCGAAATCGGCCACCGGTGGCCGATATCGCCCAGGTTGGGAAACCCTACTCTAAGTGTGACCGACACTTTTTCATTTAGTTTCCTGTTGATTTTTTAAATACAGGTTTTGTGCAGATCTTTGAATATCTTTTTTTTTGGGGGGGGGGGGTTATATGTTGTAATATATGTTAAATACTCAAAATCCTATATATTCCACCAACATTTCAAATCGTCCACATTTTCTGTTCAGTTTCTCATCGCCTACCCAACAGTTGAAATCGGCCACCGGTGGGCGATATCGCCCAGGTTGGGAAACACTACTCTAAATAATATTTGTTTCTTTACTACATCTCCCAGATCCCGTTTTACCATCCATTTCCACAAGCACGAAGTTAGATTGCTCGATGTCTCATTGACTTTTCGTTAAAACTTCTTCGTTGTTCACATGCAATGTCCATGATATTCTCAGCATCCTGGTTTAGAATCACACAGTCATATAGGAGAACTAGAATTATTTAACAGTTCAGCACTCTTTTATTTGTTTTTTGTCAGGAATTGTAAATTAAAATTAATTTTTAAATTAAATAAAAATTATCTGGAGGTCACTTGTTAATTTTACTGGCTATGTTCTCCTTGGTCTTCCCTGATCTGATGTACGCCCGAAAAAATCTTATGTTATATGTAGAACTATTTGAATATTAATGACTCCTGTTACGCGCACGTGCGATAAGATAGACAATTTGTTACGCGCACATGGTGGTAACAAAAAATATAAAAATATGAAATGTGATTATTGGTAATAAGACAATTTATTTACATTAACAACATAAAAATGAACAGTTAACGAACGTGTATACAAAAGCTAAAATAATGGATTTTAGGAAACTACTATCTTTTGCCTAAGGCAGGAACAAAGAAAGTCAAATACTAGGTCAGGTAAGGAGTTCACGAGGAAGAAGGAAGGTAGTTACTTTTTTTTGGAATGGACAACCGCTAAGTTTTAAACAGACCACTCTATTTTTACAGGAATTCAAAGACAATAATAAAAATAACATTCTTTGGTCAATGAAAAGTTCAAAATATCTATTTACCACTGGTCCCAGGAGGTTTCATGCAGACGTTCCGTGGCTGGAGAAAATGTAGAAGGATTCTTACAGTTGGACTTTGTATCCGTGAATCGACCGGAGTTAGCGTGGCGGCAGACAGCTTACAAACTGCCTGGGTGCCTTTGAAAAACCTATTTATAGGGGACCGAAACACAACTAGGTAGAATTTTCTGGGAACTTCTAAAGCGTTCTCGATTTTTCTAGAATGTTCCAAAAGCTATTTACTGGGATCGAAGATATTTAGTGACTTAAAACTTTTTGAATTTTATTACTAGGACTATCTAGAGTGGCCTATTATACATTTAAACTATTTTAATGGCTTTAAATAATACTTTTTATAGAAATGCTCCCTCGTAACACCCCACTCAAAATTATGAGAAATGCCAAACTATTCTTTGTTTCCTTCATATTTTATCTAGGAATGTGACCCAAACTTTTTCATTTAGTTTCCTGTTGCTTTTTTAAATACAGGTTTTGTGTATATTTCCATTGAATCTTTTTTAGGTGGTCGGGGGTAGTATATATTGAAATATATGCTAAATACTCAAAATCCTATATACCAAAATTTCAAATTGCCCACCATTTTCTGTTCAGTTTCTCATCGCCTACCCAACAGTTGAAATCGGCCACCGGTGGGCGATATCGCCCCAAGTGGTAAACCCTGCTCTAGTGTATGAAGATTCTCGGAGAACAGGAAGACATATTACGATTTCTTATCGGCGTACATAAACTTAACAACGCATGCTACGCTGATGCCGCATTGCAAATTTTAAAAGAACTCTTAGATAAAGGAATATCTAAAAACAAAAAGAAATGGCTAATCGTTAACCGTAACAAAATAATGAATGGCTGTCAGCAAAAGGGTCACACAAAAATGTGGCTGGCATATTATGGACGTCAAAATCAAGAAAAGTAATTTGCTTCTGTTAAATGATACATTTTAGATGCATCAGGGGTGGTCTTCAGTGATGCACTGTTCTCATCGCCGATTTCGGGTTTCGCATCATATCGGCTCCAAAAACAACCCCGACCTGATTCTAGATGAGTCAGGCCGCCTCCTTGAAAGCCTCGTGCTACGCACCGCGACATTGCAAGAAAAGAGTAATCATAATACACTAGCAAGGCCGGACTTCGACCGTTCTTATTGGCATATGTCAGTCAGCGTCAGCCAATGAAAACAGGGCTTTTCACACTCCTCTTCTATATAGTGGTGTCCTTTTACTACATCCGGTTTAGATTTACTACTTCCGGAATCCATAACGAGGTGATCTGGTATCTTTATTGCATTGTTTAAGCCCATGTTTTACATATTAAGTACTAATCCCTAAATCTTTAACTAAGCCTACCCGCGTACCCAAATCACTAGCACTTTCTATATAGAAGTTCGCTATTCTAACTATAAATGATAACTGATATCCATTAAACATGGCACGTGGAACTAGAACAGTCTGCTCCAGCGAGCGAAATAAAGGGTTCAGTTCGATATTCCAACCACCTGAAGCAGGCCGGAGCAAACAAAGGGCAGAAACGTTGTAATAAATATGGCGACAATAGTCCGAATAATGTAAATAGTGTACATAATACCTCATCTCAGAAATATAGACAGATACTGAAGGGCCGAAACGTTGTAATAAATATGGCAACAAAGATGAGGACAATAGTCCGAATAATGTAAATAGTGTTCATAATACCTCATCTCAGAAATATAGACAGATACTGAAAGGCCGAAACTTTGTAATAAATATGGCGACAAAAATGAGGAGAATCTACACACACTCACTAGTCGTGTAATATTCTTCTGTTGTACATTATTTATATACTTATTTCTTAAGCTGCTGTGACCAATTTAATGATTAAAGAAATAACAAAACAAGTGTTGCAGATATATCATATATTAAACAGTAACTACAACAGAAGAATATTACACGACGAGTGAGTGTGTGTCGGTTGACCCAGCGTTCAATCTTTTCGACTGTTCCCGCAAGGCGTTCTCTCTTACTAATCTTATAGTAGGCGGAAGAATCCGACATAGACTCTTTGAACGGAGGACACCACAGCACTTTCCGAAGGGTATTTACACGTAAGTGAATGTAAGGGATTCGACTGGAATTCGAAATCGGCTCTCCGATTCCTTAATCTGAGCCGCTATCCATTTGATTGAATAATATATGCGAATATGGGAGCTAGACTGTATGAATTTAAACGCAATACTAGATTGGCGGAAAGGTCTCATCAAGTCACATTTGAATTTGGCTAGATGTAACCGTAAGTTCTATCGTAAGAGTATCTTTACTTACACATCTCGCTTGTGGAACTCTTTTCCGGCTTCCCAGCCAAATTAATTTTCAAAAAATATAAATTCAAGGCCAACCGTCATCTACTGTCTTCTTTATTACTCTTCTATTGTTCTCGCTCCTTAATAATGTTTCTCTTTTTTCTTATTCTTTCACACTCAGTAACCCCTTGTGTCTTAGTGACTTTACTGCTTTGCATGAGGTGAAATGATTAGAAAACAAATTTAAATGCAATGTCAATCGTTATCTACTGTCTTCTTGATTACTCTTCTATTGTTCTCGCTCCTTAATAATGTTTCTCTTTTATTCTTATTCTTTCACACTCAATAACCCCTTGTGTCTTAGTGGCTTTACTGCCTTGCATAGGGTGATATGATTAAAAAAATATCTGCTTGCTGTTCAAATTTATACCTAAAATGTCGTTTCTATGCAATACGGAAAGTTTTAGAACGATAGCTTTTACTTCCGACATCTCTTTTCTTAGACAAAAACGGCAATTAATTATTCGTACTTAATTAAAATGAAAGAGTTTAAAAAATATATATTGAATTCTTGCTAATTTGCAATCAACGCCCTTGTGAGGCATTTTATGAATTAAAAAAATATGGCGGAATTTGGAACAGTCGACATTATCGCAACTTACACGGTTTTAAACATTTCTAATAAAATTACACCGACGTGAACACTTTTCTACCGGAATAAAGACATACTGGAAACGTTTTTTCTATGTTTATTAAATGTATATTTTACTTACGTAATTTTCTTTGAAAAAAAAAAAACGCCTCTAATTAATCGTATTTTTTAAAAAGCTTTTTAAAATGCCTTGCAATTTTTACATTATATTTGTTGCAAATAATTCATGTGTCTCGTCGACGTTTTATTTCCTCGATCCAATTATCGCAGGGAAAAAGAGAAAACGCTGTAAATATTTTCAAGTTCGAAAAAGGCGCCATTTTTATTTTTTTTCATTCTGTTGCGAAACTAAAAAAACAAAAAAACAAAACAATAACATTACTGAACGGAAAACAGCAAAAAAAAAAAAAACAAAAAAAAAAGGATAAACCTTGGAAGAATTTTCAGCATTGTCTAAAGAAATAACCATTTTATTTTTGGGCGTAGGCGATCATGCCTCTCCACAACGTTGCATTCTACAACAATACATATTCCGATACTGTTCATCTAAATACCTGTTTTCCTATCCATTTAAATAAGCTCTTTATGTAAGTTATTCGCTGTGTCCTTCTATCTCCTCACGACCTAGATATTCAAGGCTCTCCACATTTTCCTTTCCGCCTTGTTTCTCTTAGCATTGGTTGTCATTTTACTACGCTTCTCATTCTCTGTTCTGTCCTCCATTCATATAAGCTGGTTAGAAAGGTGACTCACAGGTTCCTTTAGTCTTTATCGGAAATTAGTGATTATGGCTCTCCACAACTTCCCATCCTTTGTAGTTCTGAGTAATGTTTGTCTCCTTACTATCGCTTCCGGTCCCTGTTTTGACATCCATTTTTTCCTTTTATGTGTCATGTCTGTTCAGAAAGTTTGGTGATCATGGCTCTCCACAACTTCCTATCCTTTGTAGTTCTAAGTAATGTTTGTCGTCTTACTATGTCTTCTAGTCTCTGTTTTTTCATTCATTTCATCTTTTATGTGTCATGTCTCTTCAGGACGTTTAGTGATCATGACACTCCACAACTTCCTATCCATCGTAATTCTAAGTAGTGTTTGTCTCCTTACTCCCCCTTCCAGTCCCTGTTTTGTCATCAATTTTTTCTTTTATGTGCAATGTCTTTTCAGTATGTTTGGTGATCATGGCTCTCCACAGCTTCCCATCCTTTGTAATTCTAAGTAATGTTTGTTTCCTTACTCTCCCTTCCAGTCCTTGTTTTCTCATTCCTTTCTTCTTTTATGTGCCATGTCTCTTCAGGACGTTGGTGATCATGGCCCTCCACAACTTCCTATCCTTTGTAGTTCTAAGTAATGCTTATCACCTTACTATCCTTTCCCGTCCATGTTTTCTCAATCATTTCTTCTTTTATGTGCCATGTCTCTTCAGAATGTTTGGTGATCATGGCTCTCCACAAGTTCCCATACTGTGTAGTTATAAGCAATCTTTGTTTCCTTACTATCCTTTCCAGTCCCTCTATTGCCATTCATTTCTTCTTTTATCTGTCTCTTCAGAACATTGTATTTAATTCTAATTTTCATATTCTATTTCTTTCTCAACTCTCGAGCAAGGTCCTGGTATTTTCATAATTTCTCTCTCTCTTCATTTTATTTGTCTATCTGTCAAGACATATTTTCCTTACATCCGATTATTAGATCTGGACTTCGTGACTGGTGTGAAGTGATAGGTCTAAAATAAAATATTCTTGCATCAGAAATTAAAAATTAAATGATCTGCGGGAGGTAAAACATTATTTTGGGGAATTAAAAACGGACCTTCTAAAAATACGAGTTCTAATAATAAAAAAAAAGTATGAAGACTCTTGATATGGTAACAAAGGTAAAGGAAGTAAAGGGAAGCTGCTTGGCAAAGTGACATTGAAGTCGCGCATACGAACTCACTTCGAAGGAGAGTGTGTAGAGTGTGGTCGTCACACCACACCACAAAGGTTCAATCACTGACTGTGGCTTGTGCAACCGTTTTTTGGATAAGCACAACATTCTCTCGGTCCGACAACCACCATATTTCCCAGAACTCGCCTCTTGCTACTTTTTTTCAGGAGGTCCAGGAATGTTTCCATCAATGAAAATAATACTAGTTATAACGTTCTCACTCACTTCCGTTGATCATAGTAATGCTTCGAAGGAACGGGTGTAGAGTGTGGTCGGATTACCACACTACAGTGGTTCCATCAGTGACCACGGCTTGTGCAGCATTTTTGGGCTAAGGACAACATTATCTGGACCCATATTCCCCAGATTTTGTCTCATGCTACTTTTTCCAGCTGGTCCATGTTGACCACGTTCACCGTAGTCTATGAATACAGAATCCAGCGCAGTACGTAATCTGTTCAATGAAACAACGTTAAAGATTAACACTCACGAGTCAGACACTCTACTGAATCTGACTATATCGCCAATACCACCACCAGCTGTTCCGTAATTCTTCAGTCTTCGATATCAAAGGCTGGCAGTGAATATTCCGGAAAAAAAACATGGCCGCCTTTATACACGTCCTATTAAATATTTTGAGCCTTCTGATTGGTTAACGCTTCAATTGGTGAACTATAAAATGAGTCAGCTCATTTTGGCTGGCTCACTAGTATACCAGGTTACTCCAACAATCCAGGCATGCTTGCATCAATGAAAACGATACCGGAGAAAGTGTGTAGCGTCAGAAAAGGACTACTTTGAAGGATATTAAATGGCGAATTGGTATTTGTTGTAGTTTTCTTTTTATCACTCTAGCCCTGATACTTTTTTATGTAAACGCGTATATATATATATATATATATATATATATATATATATATATATATATATATATATATATATATAAAGATCTATAAATATATATATATCTGGTGTAGCAGTAAAATTGTCCAAATCGTGTAACAACAAATTTGTCTAATTGTTAGATTCAGCGTCGAACAGTTGTTTCTTAGAAATGATTAAAGATATCTTACTGGATTTTTTATGTTTTTTTAATAACACTATTAGACTAAACTTTGAACAGTTAGAATGTATTTGGTTCTAAGTTTAAATGATGATCCCTTTTGCTGTTGTGACTTCCTGAGTCAGATTTCCTATCGACTGTTCCTTCTTTTTTAAAACTTATTCACTGTTCTCTTGATGGTTATTCAGTGGATTTTGAAGATGGAAGCCAGAGTATGAATGTTGGTACCATTACTGAAGGCCTGAATGATCTTTTTCCTTTCACCATTGCTCATTTGGGAATCCAGTGGGGCTGACACAAAACGAATTTAACCTGGTCTCTTTTTAGCTGAATATCTCAATGCGTTTTGCAGTGATTTTGACAACATATGGGGTCAAGATGGCTAAACGTCTTATCCGACCCCCACCCCCCCAAAATCAATTAGCTTAGTGTTTTTTTTTAGATATTAAACATTTTGTGGGATGGACAATTATCCCATGTAGTTACACAATTTTGCTGTTACACCCAGTATATATATATATATATATATATATATATATATATATATATATATATGAGTGATAGAAATTAGGAGGATTTGAGATAATTATAATTAAGTAATTCTTCGAGTCTAGAAGAAACCTCAACAGAACGCAGAAAGAACTGGGCGATCGTTTCGTCCTATATTTGGGACTCATCAGCAGTGCGCATCCACTACCGAGAATTAGAAGCCGGTTCAAGCAAGGATATACAAGTGATAGAAATTATTAGGAGGATTTGAGATAATTATAATTAAGTAATTCATCGAGTCTAGAAGAAACCTCAACAGAATGCAGAAAGCACTGGACGGCCGTTTCGTCCTATATTTGGGACTCATCAGCAGTGCGCATCCACTACCAAGAATTAGAAGCCGGTTCAAGCAAGGATATACAAGTGATAGAAATTATTAGGAGGATTTGAGATAATTATAATTAAGTAATTCATTGAGTCTGAAAGAAACCTTAACAGAACGCAGAAATAACTGGGCGGTCGTTTCGTCCTATATTTGGGACTCATCAGCAGTGCGCATCCACTACCGAGAATTGAAACCCTGACAGTTGAGTTATCAAGCAAACGTCATACCAACTGTTCCCATGGACCTCGGTGACGAAGAGCTAGCGAAACAGCCTGTGCCCCCACGTGCAACGACTACTATATATATATATATATATATATGGGCAGAGAGGGAGAGTCCAGGCTGTAGAAATAGCTGGCAAACAATGAGTTTGTGCGGAAAAGGGTTGAAAGTTTTGTGGGCCACCAGGAACCTCTTCTCGCCACTGTGAAACGGCGAAAAATGGCGTGGTTTGAACACATTCGAAGACACAATAGCTTCTGAAAGACAATCATGCAAGGCACCATTGGAGGTGGACGTAGGAAAGGACGCCAACGTTAGAACTGGTTGGACAATGTTATAAAATGGAAGGTTATGACTGTCCCAGAATTACTGATAGATGCCATTGATAGACAGTTGTGGAAAAAAGTGATGATATATATATATATCATCACCAAGGCCCTTTGGTACAGTTGGTATGGCGTTTGCCTCCTCTCGTAACTGTACGGGTTTCAATTCTCGGTAGTGGATGCGCGGCAACGCCCAGTCTCAACAAGTAAGCTTGGACGGTCACCTAATTGGCTTGACTGAACGTGGATTTTGATGTTGAGTCATTACACTATAATGTTAGCTATCTATCTAATTCAGCCTTTCGTATGATGTAACCACAGTACTTAGCTGTCACAAGTATTTCCAAGACTATAAACCTTCCCGGAGCCGAGCCACAAACTTAAACATGCTCTGTTTACTAGCAGCAGAAGAATTCCTTCCGCTCTTGACTAGTATGTCATTGCCATAAAAACAAAATCGGAAAAGTGATTAATGTAAACAATACGTGGGGTCAGTATGTGAGGGGCGCATGGTGAATGTGTTGCTGGATGAGAATGACTTTTTTTTCTTCGAAATTTCTTTCCAAAAATACGGAAAATACGGTATTTATAAACACGGATGGCGGCGAAAAATTGGTGTTTACCAGCGTTCTACCCCAAGGTTCACAAGTTGCATTCTCCATTACATTGATTGCCATTTCTCCTTCTATTAACAAGATTTGAATTATATCTGCGATAAGAAATATTTATTTTAAAAAATGACTTTCCGGGCGAAATTCTTTAAAAAAAATCAAGATCGATGAGGATGGCCATGTAGTTGTTCAATTGAGCAAAGATCCTGCATAGATTTTGGTTTTCTGTTAATTAGAACAAGTTAGAAGGTTGTGAAACCTAAAAAGAAAAAAGCCAGACCTATTCAGTAAGGTAAAATACTCGAAGACTAGATTGCCTAGACGGTTAAATTGTCAAAAATCGCTTAACAACGTTAAGAAAGGATGGCCCTGGTGGTAACCCGAGTCTAACGTTCACCCAATGTTCAGACGACTTGACCGATCTCATCGTATATATATACACACGCGCGTGCGCACGCACACGCACGCACACACTCACACACACACTCATACACACACATACACACACACACACACACACATATATATATATATATACGCGTGTGTGTGTATATTAAAGAATATAAATATGTGTGTGTGTGTGTGTGTGCGTATTAAAGAAATATATTTCCAACATATTTTCTTTATTAATTTTTCCCGATTGAGTAGACAGACTGATTGTTTGTTTTAAAAACAAAACAAAACAGGGCGTCTATTTGGAACACGGACATCCACTAAACATTGCGTTTAAAGTGATAATCATTTCGAATTAAGTGTAAATACAATAATTCTGTAGAAATTGCTTCGTATATATATATATATATATATATATATATATATATATATATATATATATATATCTACTCTCTCTCCGTATATATATATATATATATATATATATATATATATATATATATATTAATTCTCGCATATATAAAATTTGAATGTTCTTGTATATAAATATGACAATCTCTCTCTCTCTCTCTCTCTCTCTCTCTCTCTCTCTCTCTCTATATATATATATATATATATATATATATATATATATATATATATATAGTTTAGAGTGAATATTTTATTGCGTACACATTCATAGAGCAAGATGGCGATACTTTGTGTTAACAATTCTAAGATAATGAACAAGGCAAATATCCTCACCGGATTATCTTATCTATTGGGCACAAAGATCAAAGAGAAACTTGAAAGGAGGCTATAAGTAATAAGTAACGGAGGATCAAAGAGATCTCGTAATGGACGAGATAATCCCGTGTGACCTACGAGAGTTTGCAAAGTGCACAAAGAGAGACACTGACAACGCCGAGATCTCGTCAGCTTTGCGTTTTTTTTATTCATATTCATACATAAAAAATAAATTTTGCTTTCACTCCCACACTTACTTACTTATTTACTTTCTTTCTTTCTTTCTTTCTTTTCTTTTTTCTTTCACTCTTTCTTTCTTTCTGTTTATTCTCACTTTCTTTTTATCTTTCCTTTTTTCTTTTTTTTACTTCGCCTTTCTCTGTGTTTCGTTTTCTTTCGTTTTTCTATTTCTTCTTTTTTCTATTCAGTATTTTCATTCATTCATTCATTTATACATTTATTTACTTCGTTCTTTCTCTCTACTTTATCTTTCTTTCTTTTTGTCTACTTTCCTCTTTGTTCTCACTCTTTTTCTTTCTTTTCTTTCTTTCTTTCTTTCTTCCTTTCTTTTTATCTTTCTTTTCTTTCTTTCTTTCTCTCTTTCTGTTTTTCCTTTTCCTGCCTTTCCCTTTTCTTTCTCTTTTCTTCTTCAAATTTTTCATTCTTTCTATTTCATTCAATCTTTCCTTCCTTCATTTATTTACTCACTTCGTTCATTCTTTCTACTTTGTCTCTCTTACTTTTTGTCTATTTTACCCTTGTTTTTTTGTTTGTTTGTTTCTTTCGTTATATCTTTCTTTCTTTCTTTCTCTTTTCCTTTCTTTCTTTCTTTCTTAATCTGTCTATCTATCTATCATTTTCTTCCTTTTTTCTGTATATTACACTTCTTTTTCTCAGCCCCGCACACGCGTTTGTTAAGCATTTTATCACATTCCCCATTTTTTTTAATTCTCTCCGTGCTTCCCCTCACTCATTCTCTCTTTATATCTTTCATTTTCCTCGCCCGTTTCTCTCTGTCTCTTCTTCTCTCTATTTCACTCTTCTCCTTGCTTTTATCTCTTCTTTCTCTCTTTGTCATTCATTCTATCTTTTAGTTCAAGTTTTTACTACCTACATTTTTTCTTCTCCTTTTCTCTTTTACTACATTTCTCTTCTCTCTCTCTCTCTCTCTCTCTCTCTCTTACTCTCTTCTTTGTCATCTTTCTCACTTTGTGATTTATTTTTTATCTGTCTCTCCTACCATTCAAGAATTTTCTTCTGTCTCTCTTTCATCATTCCGTTGATTTTTTGTTCCTTTTCCATCTCTATCTTTCTTTTCTAAGTGTTTTTCACCCTCGCCTTTCTTTCTTTCTCACTCATTATCGATTTATCTCCCCACTCCTCTCCCTTGTTTCTCTCTCTCTCTCTTCACCTTTTGACCTTTTCTCTTCTATCTACGTGTTTAGTCTCTCTTTTTCTTCTATCTTTCTATATCTATCGATCTCTTTTTTTGTCGTCTGTGTTGCTGCCTTTTTCCTCGTTCCTGTTTTTCTTGTATCTTTGTCGTTTTATTCCTTCCTCTCTCTCTCTCTCTCCTCTCTCTCTTTCTTTCTCGGTCCTCTTTTTGTTTCTTACTCTTTTCCCCCGCTCTCTCGCTCTCTCTCTCTCTCTTTCCCGCTCTATTCTTGTCTCTTTCTTTCTCTATACTCTTTTTGTTTCTTACTCTTTTTTCTCTTGTTCCACTCACTCTTTTCCTCTGCCTATTTTTCTCTCCTCTCTTTCTCTCTCTCTTTCCTTCCCTCTCCTCTCTTTGCTTTTTACACCTTTTACTTTGTTTCCTCTCTCTCGCTTTGCCCATCTATTCTTCTCTGCTCTCTTTCCCTCTCGTTCTTTCTCGATCCTCTCTTTGTTTCTTACTCTGTTTGCCTTGTTTCCTCTGCCTCTCTCTTTATCCAAGTCTATTCTTCTCCCTTTCTCTCTCTTTCTTTCCCTACCCTCTCTTTGCTTTTTACACTTTTTACCTTGCTTCCTCTCACTCTCTTTCTGCATCTATTCTTCTCCGCTCTCTTTCTCTCTCGTTCTTTCCCTTTGTTTCTTACACGATTTGCCTCGTTTCCCCTCTCTCTGTTTCTCCCTGTCTATTCTTCTCTCTTTCTCTCTCCTTCTATCATATCCTTTGTTTCTTACTCTTTTTGCTTTGTATCCTCTCTCTCTTTCCCCCCAGTCTGTTCTTCTCTCCTCTCTTTCCCTTACATCTACCTTCTTCTTCTTTACCTCTTTCTCTCTTTTTTCAAACTCTTTCCTCTCGGACTTTCTCTCAACTCTGAATTCTTTGCAATCTTTCTTTCTCCCCATATCTCTCTTTTCACTCAGTGTCACTTTCCTGCCTCTCCTCCTTTCTCCTTTCTCTTTGCCTCTCTCTCTTTTTTGTTACCCTGTCTTTCCTTCTCGATATTTTCCTGTCTCTCTTTCCTCTCTACTGTTTTTCTGTTTCTGCTTTCTTTGTGTGATTCTCTCCGTTTTTATCGCATTCCCTTCTCCCTGCTTACTTCTCTCTGTGTTATACCTTCTCTCTTTCTCAAATATGTGCCTCGTGTATAGGTCGACCCCTGATTTTAACAATATAAATTAATTATTTTATGCTGGCTGATTAATAAACCGATCTTGAATTATTTATTTATGCTGTTACCATGACTTTTATGTTAAGTCTCGTGTACAAGTCGAACGTTGATTTTTCCAGTGAAATCATTTATTATATGGTATCACTGGTGTATAGGTCGAATAAAATGATTTAATTTATACTATGACTCCATCATAATTCGAACTGATTTTGATCATAGAAAATAATTGTTATGCTATGCCTCGTGTATAGGTCGAGCCGAGCGATTTGTCATAGAAATCATTTATTTTATGCTAAGTCTCGTGTACAAGTCGAACGTTGATTTTTCCATTGAAATCATTTATTATATGGTATCACTGGTGTATAGGTCGAATAAAATGATTTAATTTATACTATGACTCCATCATAATTCGAACTCTGATTTTGATCATAGAAAATAATTGTTATGCTATGTCTCGTGTATAGGTCGATCCGAGCGATTTGTCATAGAAATCATTTATTTTATGCTAAGTCTCGTGTACAAGTCGAACGTTGATTTTTCCATTGGAATCATTTATGATATGGTATCACTCGTGTATAGGTCGAATCAAATGATTTAATTTATACTAGCGATCTCCGGTGTTTTCGCGGGAAAACAGATAGCGTAATGAAAAATGCCACAAACTTAACAAAAATAATTTTTTTTTCGTCAAAATACTTATGTTATTATTAAGATGAAAGACCAAAGTATTTTTTAATTATTTTAAAAAATTTTTTAATATATTCTAACACGTTCGAAATTTTGGTTAAAAGTCTTCTTTTGTTTACGTCATCTTGATGTCAGATACAATAACATAGTTTTTTTTTGCGCTTTTTTTCCGTTGAAAACACATTGATTTGAAAATTCTTGTAAAAAATCAAGTAATTGTCCGATTTTAATGAAATTTTCAGGACTTATTCACAAATGAATGAAATTATTTTTGAAATATTTTTTTTTTGAAAATTTTGGTAAAAATTTTTTTTTTTTTTAAATATGTTACCCCCCACTTACTTAATTTCATGAAATTTCGCCCAAAACCTTTCGGTTCCCTGAAAAATTATTTTTTTTTTTTTAAAGATGTCTATGGAAATGATAAATCACTAACTTTTTTTTTTCAAGATTGAGCTATCTGACTGAAAATTTGCTCTGAATTGAAAAATAATGAATCCAATAAAACTATGATATTACTTAATTAGAAAAGTTTTTAATTGCTTTTATAAATAAGTAATATTAAGGACATTATTGTATGAAGAAATAAAATTTTTCTGATGAATAATTAAGTTTTACAAGAACTTTTCCATTTTTTAAGAAATTTTAATTAAGTAATTTAATAGTTTAAATATCGTTTAAAAGCTCTGTATTAGGCTGTTTCCTCGAGGTGATGTAGAATTAAGTGGAAACAAATTTTACGATTCCAAAATTGCAAAGTTTAATAAGTTTAGTTGCACTATTTTAATTCTTAATTATTTTTTATGTTGTATTTTTTTAATTAATACGTTCAATATCTCCATGTATGGTAGACTGAAATTGCCATTATTATGAAAAGGTCACGTAACGTAGGAGTTCTGTCCCTTTACGTGGCCTTTTGATAACATTTCGCTTCTTAGTTGCTTTTCAAAGGTTGTATTTTCTGTTCAGCTCTAAAACTTAAAAGTCTAAAATTTAAAGTTAGTTTTTCTTTTTTCATTTACTATTTGAAGAAATTTTTTAATTTTATGTATTTCCATTAGTTTGAGAAATTATTCTCAAGAGAATAATTTTTAAAGATATATAAATTAGGTAGGTATCTCTACTATTTCAGCATAAATTTAGATTTAATTAATTTAAAAGCTTAATGATTAAATTCATTATTTCCATTAATTAAAATTTCTGGTGTATTTCAGATAGAAACTACATTGGATTGGAAAGTCACATTTAATTTTGATTTTTTAAATAATAATTAAATTACCATTTCATAAATTATTAAGTTACTTCTATCATGGTATTTTATTTTATTTTAAAAAAATTATTTTTGCAGCTTCGAAAGGTAAATAAAAGTCAATAAAAATTGCGGAAAATATGTTAATTTCTAACAATTACTAGGTAGCTAAAACCCCACCAAAAAGCGTTAACTCAAATTTCTAAAAATTATGTCATTTATGGTCATCCGTAGTAGCTGTCATCGCTTCGTCATTCAACAATCCATCAATCGTTAGATCAAATGAACACGACCGATCGTTAAAAATTGGTTGTATAGTACTTTTTTATGCTATAAATAAGTAATATTTCTTTTAAATCATTAATTTAACTTTAAATTTTCTAATTTTACTAAAGTAATGTGTCAGAAATTTTTTTAAATATTTTTAAAATCGATAAACTTGTGTTTGTTTACAAATTTCTTAAAATTAAGAAAATGGCCGCTTTTAAGAAAATTTAAGAATTTGAAATTAAATTTCCAATGTATATAATTTCTATCTGAAAAAAAACAGAATTGTTTAGTTAATGGAAATAATAAATTTAATCATTAAACTTTCAATTAAAGTTTAAATGTAATCTTCAAGAATGTTTTTTCATTTAAAAAAAATCATTTTAAACTTATTTATCGAAAATGTATGCCGAAATAGTGGACATCCCTAATTTATACTATGACACGATCATAATTCGAACTCTGATTTACAGCATAGAAAAGAATTGTTATGCTATGCCTCGTGTATTGGTCGAGCCGAGCGATTTGTCATAGAAATCATTTATTTTATGCTGTCTCGTGTACAAGTCATCACTCGTGTATAGGTCGAATTAAATTATCTAAAATTTCTAGAAGTATTTTAAAAAAGGATCTCACAGGTAATTTTACGAAGTTAGATCTAAGGTCTGCTTATATTTTTTCACATCTCTGAGCGTCACCTTGCTCTTTAGTTCATCTTTCGCCGCAAATGGGAATT
>OZ038513.1:1432500-1457500 GCA_964036315.1 Acanthosepion esculentum | reverse complement strand
CTAAACATAACTAATGTTAGTTGGGCCCGTACATCCCTCAAAAATGAGGGGACGCTGTATTCTGCCCTAAGACAGAATCAAGAAGCTCCCTCGTTAAGGGAGAGGTTAAAGGAGAAAATACAGACATGGGAAATATATAAAGCTGACCCAGCGAGATGAAAAAGGGGAGCTAAAACAAACTGGGGAGGTTGAAATCTCATCTTAGCGTAAACAGAATATTGCCCCAACTTTTAAAAAGTTTTCAACTCATTTATGAGAATTGGAAGGTACACATTAGTGTTCATAGGTACGGTATATAATAGTAATATTTATCCAGATGCAATAGACTATCAATGTTTGTGGCTCTCCTAACTTCCTCTCTATCTGTATTGGGATGGTTTCCTATATAGGCTCCCGATTATTGTAATATCCTTACCGAGGTTATGTCAAGGTTTCTGTGCAGTACCAACAGATCTTAGAGACGCAATTTATCGAAAACAGCGTTGTTCAATTTCCTTATTGCCTATACTAAAGTTGCTAAAACTGATCCATGCACCCAGATATTTGAAGTCTGTTATTCTCTTTTTTCTTCACTGCCTTCCGTCTGGGCTTTTGTATTTTCTTTTCTGTGTCTGTTACCAACACTGTGTCATCTGTATGTCTCGTATTTTAAGATTGTGGTCGCCGATGATGAATCAAGCCAGGATATCTAATTCCCTAAGAATCGCCTCATTTCATAGGTTGAGAAGAAACATCCTTATCTTACCTGTGAGAAGTCCTGTGAGAAGAAACATCCTTATCTTACACACCTTTCTATTTTTGTATTTGTTGATATAGCTAAATGCAACTGCCAGTTATACTCCAACAATTACTTCTCTCGCACTTCCGACCTGTGGAACTCCTTCCGTTTATTCGGTTCCCTGATAACTACAATCTCCAAAAACTTAAATGCAACATCAATCACTATCTTCTATCTTCTGGAATCCCGTTCATCTTTTGTCCTTTCCTCTATCCTACCTATTCGCATTATTTTCTCTTACTTTCACTTTCACTTTCACCTTTACTTTCACTTTCACTTTCACTCCCTGTAAGCTTCCTGCGTACTAGTGGCATTCCTGCCTTGCTTGCGGTGAAATGATTACTGAATTCGTTTACTATCCGTTTGCAGGCAGTTTTCTGCCAGCAAAGGTTCTGGATTATTCTAACGTCCTTCCAAAATATGTCAAGGTCATTCCTTATGATACAGAAAATTAGATTTGGGGACAGAATTTGGTGCACGAATGCAGATTTTAGAGGATTAACAGATTAAGTGATTAACGAGAATTTTCTAATTGTAAATAGGAAACACCGAAATCGTTAGGCAACTAACAATACGAGAGTTGTTCGATTAACACTTTTGGTCGTCTGACGTTGGCCCTCCACATCTTCCCGTTCCTTATAACTCTTAATAAATTTGTCATTTTGTTATTTCTCCTAAACCGTGTTCTGCCATCCATTTACCCAATCTCATTCTTCTTCTATGCGCCGTGTCCCTTCAGGTCGTTGACGATCATGGCTCTCCACAATTTCTTCTCGACTCTAGCTCTTAACAACTTTTCTCATTTTGTTATTTCCCCTAACCCCTATTCTACCATCCATTTGCACAACCTCATTATTCTTCTTCTATATGCCGTGTCCCTTCAATACGTTGGCGATTATGGCTCTCCACAATTTCCTCTCCTCTGTAGTTCTTAATAAATTTTCATTTTGTTATTTCCCCAAACCTGTTCTAACATTCATTTACTCAAGCTCATCAAGTATGTTACGCGATGCTTTCTTTTGTCCCTCTTTATCGTTATCCGTCCTGTGAGAATCAGATTTTCCAAGCCCTCCTTCCTCAGTGCATGACACAGAAATTTCAACTGCTTTTTCCTGCTGTTAAGTATGAATTTCTTTTTTTTTATTTCCATTCTCTCCAAAACCTCGTCGTGCTCACAGGTTCACCCATTGTATTCTCAGCATCCTTCTGTAGAACCACATTTCTGTTAAAGGTAGCTCCCTGGGTGGTCAGAATTCAGATGCAGATCACAGTGTTGATAGTAAACAAAGAAAGAAAACTACAAGAACTCCAACAGAAAGTAGTGAAGAAAGCGAAAGGAAAGGAGTAAACATGAATTTCCAGAAGAGATAATGTATGGTTGTTAGCAAAAGGATGAGCCCAAAGTGCCAATTTCAAATCGGAGGCGTCAAAATAAACACCCCGGTTGTCCTGGGTATGACAATAAACTACGGCAGCAAGGCGTCTGATCAAGAGATTTGGAAAAGCGTGGAACAACCTCTTAACTGTATCCATGACCACCCTGACCCGGGGTGGTAGCGCCTGTTAGGATCCCGGCTGTGGGCAGGTAGTTGGAGCCCAAAATGAGGTCAAGAGACTATGAAAGTATAAAAACAGATTTTTATATTAAAAATACCAGTAATATATTGTTGAAAAAATATTAATACATATTCTATTCATATAGACCTATCTTAAATATCACGTCAAATAACCCATTAAATTGTTGATATGCCATAAAACAAAATCAACCAAATCAGACTCTCGACAAATACCCTCTTTACAAAAGTGCGTCAATGAAACCTGATCTTCTGTAAACTGATTTCTTACAAAGAATACATATTCTATTCATAAGGACCTATCTAGAAACCTTGTTGTCATTAAATAACCCATTGAGGTGTTGATATGCCGTAAAACAAACCAAATCAGACTCTCTACAAAAACACTCTTTGCAAAAATACGTCAATGAAACCTGATCATCTACAAAATGAATTCTTAAAAGTACACATATTGTATTCATACGAAGAATCCTAAAAATCTTGTTGGCATTAAATAACTGTTGAAACTTGACTAATGCTTGGAATAATAATGCAACACAAAATGTACTTAGAACAAAATGTATTGAAACAAGAAAGTGTACGCAATATTTACATATAGTCATTTTGTATATTCCTGGGAAGACCGTTCCTGGAGAATGTGTTGACTAAGTCGCAGTCGGGCAGAGTCTCTAGATGAATCTCTTGATTTGCCTCTCCTGTCTTCCCGGTACCAACCATATTTATATAGTCGGTACTCCACTATGCAAATTAGGTGGATCCTACCACAACAATAACCCATTGAGGTGTTGATATGCCGTAAAACAAAATAAACAAAACCAGACTATCGTCAAAAAACCGCATTATAAAAATACCTCAATAAAACCTGATCTACAAAGTGATTTCTTATAAAAGAATACATATTCTATTCATACGAACTTACCCTTAAAATCTTGTCGGCATTAAATAACCCATTGAGGTGTTGATATGCATCAAGGACATATAGCACAGTGGATAAATGCGTTGGTTAGATCCAGTGACAGGACCCAAAGAGTGTGAGTTCAATATCCGGTTAAGGTAGTGGAGAACTTTCAGAGGGAAAATTAACAGGAGGTAACTGATACTGACATCCATTAAACATGGCACGTGGAACTAGAACAGTCTACCCCAGTGAGCGAAATAAAGGGTTCAGTTCAACATTCCAACCACCTGAAGAAGGTCGGAGCGTACAACGGCCGAAACGTTGTAATAAATATGGCGACAAAGATGAGGACAATAATCCGAATAATGTAAATAGTGTACATAATACCTCATCTCAGAAATATAGACAGATACTGAAGGGCCGAAACGTTGTGATAGATATGGCAACAAAGATGAGGGCAATAGTCCGAATAATGTAAATAGTGTACATAATACCTCATCCCAGAAATATAGACAGATACTGAAAGGCCGAAACGTTGTAATAAATATGGCGACAAAGATGAGGACAATAGTCCGAATAATGTAAATAGTGTACATAATACCTCACCTCAGAAATATAGACAGATACTTTAAGACCGAAACGTTGTGATAAATATGGCAACAAAGATGAGGACAATAGTCCGAATAATGTAAATAGTGTACATAATACCTCATCTCAGAAATATAGACAGATACTGAAAGGCCGAAACGTTGTGATAAATATGGCAACAAAGATGAGGATAATAGTCCGAATAATGTTAATAAAAACATTAAATATCTGAGAAATGTTTTAATAAAGGATGGAAAGTGACACCGAAAACCGAAGGCGTATTAGGCAAAGTTACCTTCCTAAAGCTAAACAGAGTATTAAACAAATAATAATAATAATAATAATAATAATAATAATAATAGGTATACACGTAGTAACATACGTTATTAATTATAAGTTGAATGACATTAAAATATTACACACCAAGACCAGAAAAATGCTTACCCAAATGAGGATGCACCACCAGAAATTTTAAGCCTGACAAAAACCAATGAACCTCTCCTACAAACAGTGAAACACCAAATCCACTCCATAAACAAAGAAGCTGCACTCTTCAAGAGACAGATTAATATGCCTGAAATCCCAACAAAAATAAATACGGAGCGAATAGCACCTCCGCCAAACGAGTAAGACAGAAAGCAAAACAATTTGAGCAAATCAAATTACAAATAAAACAATTGGAAGCAGTGCGTTGAATACGTGAAAAGAACGAAAGAAGCAGATGTTGACCAACAAAAAAACATCAGTGGCTGAGGAGTACCGGGTTGAAAGCTGAGACAGAAATCCTAATTATTGTAGCTCAGAACCAAACCCTTGCTACCAGATCCTAACGCTGTCACATAATCAAAGATGAACATAATCCGAAATGCAGGATCTGCGTAAAATATGATGAAACTGTCGACCATATTATCTCAGGATACCGGAATTAACAAAAAATTAATATACCCACAGACATAACAAGGTAGCGACATATGTGCACTGGAAGATATGCAAGAAGCAGAAAATCGAAACCACTGAGAGATGGTATGGCCACCAACCAGACACAGTTCCTGTGGAACATGCCAATAAAAACTGACAGGGACATAAATGCCGACCTGATATTATCATGAAAGACAAGAAATTCAGGAAGTTTATGCTTATTGACATAGAAGTACCATCTGTGAGAAATACCGCCATTAAAATTATCGAGAAATTGTCCCAATACAAGGACCTGGAGATCGACATTAACAGGATGTGGAGAATGAAGACTGAGACTGTCACAAAAGTAATCGGAGCTCCTGGCCTCGTGAGAAAAGGAATGGACAATTTTACTAACAGTGTCCAAGATATCATCAACATAAAATTTGACCAGAATATCGCCATACTAGGAATATCACATATAATGATAAGAAAAATGCTATCAATTAAATGACAATTCTCCTATATGGCCTAAGGACCATAGTTTCGACCCGGCTTTACAGGATACAAAGCAGGAAACATGACACACACAAAGAATAATAATAATAATAATAATAATAATAATAATGTGGAGAATTAAAATTGAGACTGTACCAATAGTAATTGGAACACTGGGCCTCGTGAGAAAAGAAATGGACAATTTTATTAACAGCGTCCCAGTTAAGATCAACATAGAAACTTCTCAGAAGATCGCCCTACTAGGATCATCTCATATACTAAGAAAAGTGCTATTAATTAAATGACAATTCTCCTATAGGGCCGAAGGACCATAGTTTTGACCCGGCTTTACAGGATACAAAGCAGGAAACATAACGCTTAAACAATAATAAGAAGAATAAACAGAAAAAATTCGTTAGAAACAAAGAAAAGAGAACTGATATTTGTCGTATATGTCAGTGAATTCTGTACAATCTCCTCAAACATGAAAAAGAGACTTGAAGCAAGAGAAAATCATTCACGACATTATTATTATTATTATTATTATTATTATTATTATTATTATTATTATTATTATTATTCTACAGAAAGATACTGAGGATACCATGGACGAAACATGTGAAAAGTCCTACAGAAATTGAAAACGAAACGGAAACATACATACCTTCAAGAAGAGGTAATTGAAGTTTCTAAGACGCATAATGTGGAAAGAGGGCTTGGAAAATTTGATACTCACTGGAAAGATTGAAAGCAAGAGAGATGGAGGAACACAACGCACAATCTGCCTATCAATTCTGAGTAAATGTGCAGTGGAATAAAGTCTAAAAGAGATAACGAAAATACAATTTATTAAGAGCTCCAAAGGACGGTAGCTTGTTGAGAGTCATGATCACCACTATCCGAATCGACACGGCACAGGTAAGAAGACCCCGAGTTACTGAAACTTATTGACGTAATTTAAACCTAGATTTCTTATGTCTGTCTTTAAAAACATAGCCCTAACCCGATCTGAGAAAAACCTTTCTACCTTTGATCAGCATGGCTGATGCTAACCTCAGGGAGAGTGACTAACTGCTCCATATAGGGCTAGTGTTCTCGGCTAGTGTTCTCGGCTGAAATGAAGCGAAACGACTATATTGAATATGATAGCTCTACAACACAATCTTTCTCTCCAGAATCTATCTTACATACAACATTGTGAAAATTAATTCAAACAACTGCTTTAGTTTTTTGTTTTTTTTCAACATACAGTTAGTTTTAGACCCACTGGAGTGACAGAGTGTAATCGATTTCTATTTTATCCTCAGATTAGGTTAGTTGCAGTGGTGGGCAGTGACATGAATCTATTTTCGGGGTGTATGATGTAATTTGTTTGGCCTTGAAAAATATTACGTCATCCGTGACGTCATATTTTTCATCACGTCCGGACACTATTATCTCGACTGTCAATTAGTTGTCCTATGGATTAGATGTCTGCGATGGACGTTACTCCAAGGAAGCCTACGAAAATTGTAACGCTGCACGAACACAATGGCAATCCTTACTAGTGAGCAAATCAAAGTACTATCGAGTACTGGCTCGGAAACTCTCCTGGTTTAAACCGAATCGAGAATCTATCTGCAAGGAACGACTTCGTGGAATGGACATACGAAGTACTAACATGTGCACTGCGTGATGTTTTATTAGAAAATACGAAGAAGAGTAAATAATAACGGAATTATTTGGTTTTGTTTCAATTAATTTGCACAAGTCTACCATTCGTTCATTCTTAGAATATTGCTGCCACATATGGATCGGTGCTCCTGCTATTTAACTTGAGTTTCTTGATAAAAATCCAAATTAGAATCAGCAATATTATTGGTCCTGATTGGCAACTCGGCTTCAGTCATTTGACCATCACCGTAATGTTCCTTCCCTGGGCCTTTTTTTTTATAAATACCTTCATGGTAATTGTTCGGATGAACTGTTCGCTATGCAACCTAGATTTTATGAATTTAAGCGCAGTACTAGATTGGCGGTTAGGTCTCATCAGTTCACAGATGAATTAGCTAGATATAACCATAAGTTCTATGCTAACAGTTTCTTTTCTCGCACTTCTCGCGTGCGGAACTCTCTTCCGGCGCCATGCTTTCCAGCCAATCCAGATCCTGTAAAATTTAAATGCAATATCAATCGTCATCTACTGTCTTCTTGATTGCTCTACTCTCGTTTTCCGTCCTTTATAAAGTTTGTCTTTTTTCTCATTCTTTCACACTCAGTAACCCCTTGTGTCTTAGTGGCTTTACTGCCGTGCATGGGGTAAAATGATTAGAAAACAAATTTAGATGCAATGTCAATCGTTATCTAATTTCTTCTCGATTACTCTTCTATTGTTCTCGCTACTTAATAATGTTTCTGTTTTCTAATTCTTTCATGTATAATAAGTCCTTGTGTCTTAGTAACTTTCTTGCCTTACTTGGTGTGAATTCGATTAAAAAATTGAAAGACAATTCTGTTTTGAAATCGATTTTAAATTTTTATTTATTTTAAATTTTTTTATTTATTTATTTATTTGATTCGTCTTTCAAAGTTTCGTATTTGGCAATCTTTCTGTTTATTTGTTGCTAATGTTTACAGCTTCGCGTATTTGACCTCCAACATTATTTCGGTTCAAGAAAAGACGATTAGGAATATTTTTGTCTTTTTATGTTTCGTAAATTTCTTTGCTTCTAAAGTAAGACACACTCATGATGTTTGCGAATTTGAACCTTGGTTATGGCAAATAATAACACTTTTCCGACTCCATGGCATCCGTCCAATTACGATCTTAAAAAAAAATAAATGCAGTATAAATCTATTTACATTATTCGGACTATTGTCCTCATCTTTATCGCCATATTTATCACAACATTCCGGCCGTTGTACGCTCCGGACTTCTTCAGGTGATTGGAATGTCGAACTGAACCCTTTATTTCGCTCACTGGGGTAGACTGTTCTAGTTAACGTGCCATATTTAATGAATGTCAGCTATCCTCCTGTTAATTCCCCTCTCCAAGTTCTGCACTGCCTTAACCGGGTATTGAACTCATGCACTATGGCGACAAAGATGAGAACAGAAGTCCGAATAATGTAAATAGTGTACACAATACCTACTGGCAGAAATATAGACAGATACTGAAAGGCCGAAACGTTGTGATAAATATTGCGACAACGATGAGGACAATAGTCCGAATAATGTAAATAGTGTACATAATACCTCATCAAAGAAATATAGACAGATAATGAAAGGCCGAAACGTTGTGATAAATATGGTGACAAAGATGAGGACAATAGTCCGAATAATGTAAATAGTGTACATAATACCTCATCTCAGAAATATAGACAGATACTGAAAGGCCGAAACGTTGTGATAAATATGGTGACAAAGATGAGGACAATAGTCCGAATAATGTAAATAGTGTACACAATACCTCATCTCAGAAATATAGACAGATACTGAAAGGCCGAAACGTTGTGATAAATATGATGACAAAGATGAGGACAATAGTCCGAATAATGTAAATAGTGTACACAATACTTCATCTCAGAAATATAGACAGATACCAGAATATCGATTGTTATCTACTGTCTTCCTAATTACACTTCTGTTGTTCCCACTCTTTAATAATGTTTTTGTTTTTTAATTCTTTCTCACCCAGGAACTACTTGTGTCTCAGTGACTTTATTGACTCACTTGGGGTGAAAGATGTATCCTATGCTGACTACATTTTAAGTAATGTTTACAAACAGAATTTTATATCATGTTTTTACACTCCCTATGATTTTCTCTCGAACTTACCCTCACGTCACATGCGATTATCTCAAGTGCTAAGTCGGTTCGCACATAAGCTATTCCCATCCGCATTTTCCCGCCTTTTCTCTGGCCACAGCATTGACCGAGCTGATATAATCCATTTTATCGGCAGGACCCGTCAATGTCAGCGTTGCTCGCTAATAAGTTGCCGCCTCCGCTATCGTCTAGATTAGAGCATTTGTAAATCTTGATTTTGTATTTTCAAGAAGTGTACAAGAGTTTCATTGCAAGGCAGACTTGACGGAATGGGACGTATGAGTCTTGTGTGAAAATAGAAAACGGTTTCCGCGGAGGAGTGGAATTTCTGATGATTTTGTGCGAACGGTAAGAGTGGGGAGATTTAAAAGGGATTATTTGAAGGAAGGAGGGAAGATAAAGCGAAGGGAGGATGGGAAGGAAGAAATAGGAAAGGAAAGAATAGAAGAAGGAAAAGAAAAAGGAAGAAAGAGAGGAAGGCAAGTCGAGAAGGAAAAAAAAGGAAGGAAAGCAAGGACGAAGAATGGAAGGAAAGTAATAAAGAATGAAGCGAAGGAGGAAGGAAAAAATAAGGAAGGAAGGAAGGAAGGAAAGACACAATAAGAGAATGATACATTGTAAGAAAGAAACGAGGAAGGAACGGATGAAGGAAGAACACAAAAAGAGAATGATAGATTGTAAGAACGAAACGAGGAAGCAACAGTTTAAGGAAGGACACATGAAGAGAATGATAGATTTATAGAAAAAAAGGAGGAAGGACCTAATGAAAGAAAGGACCCAATAAGAGAATGATATATTGTAAGAAAGAAAGGAGGAAGGAACGGATGAAGGACGGTACAATAAGAGAATGATACATTGCAATAACGAAGGGAAAAAGGATCGGATGAAGGAAGGACACAATAAGAGAATGATAAATGTAAGAACAAAACGAGGAAGGAAAGGATGAAGGAAAAACACAATGAGAGAATGATAGATTGTAAGAACGAAACGAGGAAGGACCGAATGAAGGAAGGACACAATAAGAGAAGAATAGATTGTAAGAACAAAACAAGGAAAGAAAGGATGAAGGAAGGACACAATAAGAGAATGATCGATTGTAAGAACGAAACGAGGAAGGACCGAATGAAGGAAGGACACAATAAGAGAAGGATAGATTGTAAGAACAAAACAAGGAAAGAAAGGATGAAGGAAGGACACAATAGGAGAATGATCGATTGTAAGAACGAATCGAGGAAAGACCGGATGAAGGAAGGACTCATTAAGAGAATGATAGATTGTAAGAACGAAACGAGGAAGGACCGAATGAAGGAAGGACACAATAAGAGAAGAATAGATTGTAAGAACAAAACAAGGAAAGAAAGGATGAAGGAAGGACACAATAAGAGAATGATCGATTGTAAGAACGAAACGAGGAAGGACCGAATGAAGGAAGGACACAATAAGAGAAGGATAGATTGTAAGAACAAAACAAGGAAAGAAAGGATGAAGGAATGACACAATAGGAGAATGATCGATTGTAAGAACGAATCGAGGAAAGACCGGATGAAGGAAGGACTCATTAAGAGAATGATAGATTGTAAGAACGAAAGGGGAAAGGAAAGGATGAAAGAAGGATACAATAAAGGAATGATAGATTGTAAGTACGAAATGAGAAAGGAACGGATGAAGGAAGGATACAATAAAGGAATGATAAATTGTAAGAACGAAAGGAGGAATGAACGGATGATGAAAGATACAATAAGAGAACGATAGATTTTAAGAAAGAAACGAGGAAGCAACGGATAAAGGAATGACACAATAAGAGAATGATAGCTTGTAAGAACATAAGGAGGATGGAACGGGTGAAGGAAGGGCAAAATAAAGAAGGATAGATTTAAGAACGAAACGTGGAAGGAACGGATGAATGAAGTACACATTAAGAGAATAATAGATTGTAAGAACGAATGGAGGAGTGACCGGATGAAGGAAGGACACATTAAGAGAATGATAGATTATAAGAATGAAAGGTGGAAGGATCGGTTGAAGAAAGGACTCAATATGAGTATGATAGATATTACGAACGAAAAGAGGAAGGACCGGATGAAGGAAGGACACAATAAAAGAATGATAGATTGTAAGAACGAAAGGAGGAAGGACCGGATGAAGGAATAACAGAATACGAGAATGATAGATTGTAAGAACGAATGGAGGAAGGACCGGATGAAGGAACGAATATAAATATAAAAAAGTGTGGAAAGAATAACCTAAATACACCCTTTTGCAAATTAATTGATACATCTGCTTTAGTTTTCTTTCTTTCACCATACGATCACTTCTCGACCTACTGGAGTAATCGATTTCTATTTCACCCTCCGATTAATTCATTTGTTGTGGTGTGCAGTAATAGGAATCTATTTTCGACGTCTATGACGAGATTTGTTTGGCCTTGAAAAATATTGCAACATCGGTTATTACATTAGATTTTCATCACGCCCACACATTATTGTCTCGACTGTCGATTATTTGTCCTACGGACATTGTCTGCGATGGACGTTTCTCGAAGGAAGCTTACGAAAATTTGTGACGCTGCGCGAACACAATGGCAAGCCTTACCAGTGAACCAATCAAAGTACTATCGACTGGCTCGGAATCTCTCCTGATTTAAATCTAATCGAGAATCTGTGTCCAAGGAACGACTTCGTGGAATGGACATACGGAGGACTATCATGTGCACTGGGTTATGTTTTATTGTAAAAAATACGAAGATGTAAATAATAACGGAATTATTTTGCACAAGGGTGTGAGAAACAAAAGAATGAAAGCGAACAAGTAGGAATGAAGAAAAAAGAACGGAAGGAATGAAAATAAAAGGAATGAAAGGAAAAACAAAGTAAGAAGGAAGGAAAGAAGGATGGAAGAATGAAAGAGGGGAGGAAGGATTGGATGAAGTGAGAGAAGAACGAATGTTTGTAAGAAGAAAAGAACGGTGAAAGGAATGAAAGAACGGAAAAGAAGAAGAAAAACATAAGAAAGAACAAATAAAGAACAAAAGAGAAAAAGGATGGACAAGTGAAACAATGGTAAAACGAAAGGGGCAAGAAAAGATTAAGGGAAAGAAATAAATAAAGAAAGAAGAAATAGAGGAAAGAAAGAAGAAACGAAGAAAGGTAAGAAAGAAGGAACGAAGAAGAGAGAAAGTAAAGGAAGAAAGAAATAAAACAGTGAAGAAGGAAGAAAAAAATGAAAGAATTGGAAAACGGCATAAGAAAGGACTAGAAGGAGAAAGTAAGAAAGAAAAAAAATCGGAGGAGACAGAAGAAGAACGAAGGAAGGTAGGGACGAATGAAACAGGCAGAAAAGAAAAAAGAAGAAGAAACAAAAGAAATAACGAAAGAAATAAAGAAGAGAGGAAAGAAGAGAGGAAAGTGCAAGATTGAAAGAATGACAGAGGAAAGAATGGAAGGAAGGAACGATGAGAAGAAAGAAGGAATGAAAAATAAGACAAGCGGAGAAGAAGGAAGAAAATGAAGGATGAAGAGAAGAAATAGGTAGGAAGGAATTATAAAAAAAATAAAACATGAGATGAAAAATGGGCGGTAGGAATGATGGAATCATTAGCGAGAAAGAATAATTTTAAAAAAAGTATTGAAAAAGGGGAAAAGTTGATTGAATGAAAAATATTGCTAACAATGAAAGTAGTCAAAATGTGAAAGAGAAAGGAATGTATGAAAAAGAAAATAAGAAAGAAAAGAAGCAGAAAATATATGAAGAGGAAAATGAAAAAGTCATAGAAAGAAAGAGAAAAACGGAGAAGAAAAGGAGAACAAATAAATCAATGCAAGAAAAGAAAATAGCAAAGAAAGAAAGAATGAATGAAAGGAAAAAGAATGAAAGTACCCAGAACGATAATGAGAAGAAAGCAAGAAATGAAAAAGTGATAGAAAGAAAGGAAAAAGACAACAAGGGAAGAAAGATAAGGCAAAGAAAGAAAGAAAAATTAAAAAAGCAAGAATAAAGGAAGAGAAAAGAAAGGAAAAAATGTAATCATAGAAAGAAAGAAAGAAAGAAATACATTAAGAAGGAAAGAAGAAAAAGAAAGAAAAGGTATTGGGAAAAAAGAAAGAAGTGAAAAGAGATAAAAGAAATATTAACGAAAAAGAAAAAAAAGAAAGAAAATTGGAGTAAAAATAAACGAAAAATTAAGAAGAAATGAAAATAAGTCATAGAAAGAGAGAAAGAAAGAAAGTAAAAAACAAAGAAAGGCAGCGATGAAGGAAAACCAAAGAAAGTAATAAAGAAAAAAAAAGAAAGGAAAAGTCTTGAAAAGAAAGAAAGAAGGCCGCAATGAACGAAAGAAAGAAAGAAAGAAAGAACGAAAGAAAGAACAAAAGAAAGAACGAAAGAAAGAAGGGCAAAACCGCGCAATGAACGAAAAGAAAGAACGAAAGAAAGACAGAAAGAAAGGAAGAAAGAAAGAAAGAAAGGAAGAAGGGCAAAAGCGCGCAATGAACGAAAATAAAGAAAGAAAGAAGGAAAGAAGGAAAGAAGGAAAGAAAGAAAGAAAGAAGGAAAGAAGGAAAGAAAGAAAGAAAGAAAGAAAGAAAGAAAGAAAGAAAGAAAAGATAAACGTCTCAGAGGGACGTAAAAAAGTGAAACTAAAGAATGAAAGAAAACAAAAGAGAAATTTTGCCCAGACTCATATTAAACTGATTTTAAAAACGCAATAGAAAACATACGAAATTCTTTACACTCCTTTTCGTAATTATTGATCTGTGGATATTGACTTCACAATTTTAACAATTCGACGTCTCAAATGTCCAAGAGTAGCAGGCATAGGTGGAACAAACACTCTTTCTTTTATATATCCCCTACAGATAAATGGTAAGAGCTGGTCACTTGGGAGGCCAAAGACGATGAACAAGGCTTTAATAATTTTAATTTCTACAAGACCTGAGAAAGAAGCAACAAAAGGAAGCAATTAAAAAAAGGAACCTTTTCCTGTCCAATAATTTGTTTTTGTCGCTTAGTATTTGTTTTTTATTACATTTTCGAAATCTGCTCTTCCTTTTTGAAGGAACCTGTATTCTGTAAAACTTCTGCTTTGAACAATACAATGCTCTTGGTAATGGTAAAATTAGCTGTTTCCTTATAAGGAAACATTTTGCAATCCATGATCGAGCAGCCAATGCTACTTGAGATACACTTTTCCTCCACTCCCGGGACATCGGGCTGGGATCAAAGTGTAGTATCTGTTCTCAGATCGCTCGCTTGATCGCCTTTTGGTTGAGATTCGATCACTGATACATGCCTGGCACAGGGATTCGTCCCTGCGCTGGTAGTATCGCGGCTACGTCTAGCTCTGACCAGCTTGTACAAGATATGACCAGCTAAGTCCAGCCAAGACCAGCTATGACTAGCTCTGACCAGCTCTGACCAGCTTGGACAGGCTAAGACCAGCTAAACACCAGCGGCCCGGGTGAAAACACTCGGGTCCCCACGTTAAAAACCGACCTTGTGTCACAACCTGACTCAGTGGGGGGTCAAGTAGATACCAAGTGTAGTATCTGTTCTCTTCATCTCTAAGGGTAATGGTAGTATTAACCGTTTCCTTATAAGGAAACATTTTGCAATCCATGATCGAGCAGCTAATGCTACTCGAGATACACTTTTCTCCACTCCCTGGACATCAGTCTTGGATCAAAGTGTAGTATCTGTTCTCATTACCTCTAAGGGTAATGGTAGTATTAGCCGTTTCCTTATAAGGAAACATTTTGCAATCCTTGATCGAGCAGCCAATGCTACTCGAGATACACTTTTCTCCTCTCGTTGGACATCGGTCTGGGATCAAAGTGTAGTATCTGTTCTCCTCATCTCTAAGGGTAATGGTAGTATTAGCTGTTTCATTATAAGTGGCATGCGACATTTATCAATTTTGCTGTCAGTATTCATGACGGTTTCCTTCCTAACCTTTTGTTTCAAGTAGTGTGGAATGTCAACGTCTTGATTATGTCCTTTTTTCTCTTCTAGTTTCATTTGATAACAATTTAACTTTTTGCTGTTCTTGAAAACTCTCAAGTGATGTGGCTTCTATTATTATGTTCAGTTCCGTTTCTGATTGTGTAGCGCCAGTCCACGAGGTTCGAAAAAGAATGGCCCTCGGTAAGAGCTACCGGCTTCATTGGCACGACGATGTTTAAATCATTAATCTTAGAGATCAGTTGATCGCATGGAGGTTTAGATATTTCTGGACGCGCCTGGCTCCGCGTATGACACCACTATGAATGTCTCGATCTGACAATGCTATTTCAGAACAAACGGTAAGCCATTTACACTATTTCGGGGTGTTTTCCCGTTCTTTATTGTTATATTCAAGACGTTTCGGCCGTTTTACACTCCGGCCTTCTTCAGGTTATATAAGTTGTGATTTCAAACTTAACCCTTAACTTTCATTTGCTGGAATAAATTGTTCTACTTTCCTTTGCCATGAATTTTTTTAAGCATGTCACCCCAACGAAGGTGGGAGAGCCACTAGCAGGCAGGGGGTTACAGAGAGTGAATGTGAGGGGAAAAAACTAGGTATAGAAGGGATTGAGGAAAGGATAAAAGAAGAAAGGGTATAACGGCAACAGAAGATGGCGATTGAGATTGCATTTACATTTTTGAAGACTGGAGTTATCAGGGAAGCACGTAAGAGGAAGGTAGTTTCACAGTCGGGAAGCGCAAGAAAAGTAGAAGTACAAGTGGCGGTTAAATTTAACTACAAGGTAACCAAAAATGTTCTGTCCGGTTTTAGATTAGTCATAGAATGAAGTTAAAATATATACGAAATGTGTGTAGCAATTGTTTTGAAATTCGGACAGCCGGAAGTAGGAATATCAGACGTTATAAAAAACACGGGCACCGTGCCCGGCCATCAGTTATAAGCCGGACAGCTGTGAGAAGGTTGGAAGTGTCTAGAGATCTCGTTCGGGGCTGTTTTCTTTACGACTTCAAAGTCGACTTATCAGCATCTGCATCAAGTCTCCGCATATGTCAAGCGTTTGGGGATAGTGATGTGGATGAACGTACTGCAAAGCGTTGGTTTCAAAAATTCAAGTCGGGAGATTTGTCTCTCCATGATGATCCTCGCAGTGGACGACCACAGGTCTTGAATGGCGGAGTCCTGAAGGCGGCCATTGAAGAGAACAGTAGCCTAACGTGTGGTGAACTTGCAAGACAGTTCAACGTTTCCGATGAAACAGTTAGACTTCACCTGCACCGCCTAGGTAAGACGTACAAACTGAGCAAGTGGGTTCCGCAAACGCTGTTGGAAGTCCACAAGGGACAACGAGTGGCAGCCTGCGTATTGCTGCTTTCTCGCCAACGTACCGCATCCTTATTCAATCGAGTGCTTACCAGTGATGAAAAGTGGGTTCTGTACGAAACTCCCAAGCGTTCCAGACACTGGTTGTCTCCTCAGGATTCTGTCCCTCACACCGCAAGACCGCCTATGCACCCACACAAGATTATGCTTTCTGTCTGGTGGACAGGTCGTCAAGTGGTTCATTATGAACTGCTACCAACGGGCCAAACGGTCACTGGAGACCTATACTCGCAGCAATTGAAACGTGTGCAATATGCATTGCGCCAGAAGGAGCCAGCACTGGTGAATCGCAAAGGTGTGCTTTTCCTCCATGACAACGCCAGGCCGCATGTCGCGCAAGTGGTCAGGGATACCATACAGCAACTTGGGTGGGAGACTTTATTCACATAAACCTTATTCACCTGACCATGCGCCATCCGATTACCACCTCTTTCACTCCCTGGATAATCATCTTCGTGGGAAATCCTTCACCAATGAAGCAGACTTGCGCAAAGCCCTCACGGACTTCTTTGCGTCAAAACCCCCGCAGTTCTACCGCAAGGGCATTGAACAGCTGGAGACACGTTGACAGAAGGTGCTGGATGCCGATGGCGATTACTTCGAAGACTAAATATAAGTTATACATACTGTGAAGTGTTTTCTTTTTTTTTCTTTAAAAACGGACAGAACTTTTTTGGTTACCTTGTATTTCAACATTTAACTATTTCAACCTAAAATCCAATCTAGTAGCACACTTAAATTCATATAGTCGTGGTACAAGGGGGAAAAAATCATCAGAACAGTTGCCATGAAAATGTTTTGTAACCTAGGTAAGGTTACTGAATAGAATAATCAAACGAAGGTTGGTAATGAACGATAATACTTAGGACAAGAACAACACATATAAGATTCGCCAGCGGCGCGTAGAAGAAGTAGTCAACTGCTAGAAGTGAGTCAAGTGAATTTCACAATGAATCTCCAACTGCAGGACATCTACCAACCACCCGACGCGGTCAGATATGGCAGAAGGTCAAATTCAATGTGGGGTATCCGTGCCCGTAGGGTCGGCCATAATTCTCTGTGGGGCCCATATGAAACGGGTTCGGGTAGCTGTTTCCCGGGACGAGTATCTGCCCTTCGACATAGCCTCGTCTGGGGATCCTCTTTGCACGGAGGCAGAGAGTTTGACCAGCACAGCTGGAGACGAATCACCAACTGCAGACCAACATACAGTATTTTTTGCCTTTCCTTGCCTTTAAAGTAGTGCCCTTTGCCGTGCTGATGTTGCTACATGACTTACATCTTGCCTATCTCACACTGAGATTTTTTTATAAGCTCTATACTAAACATTAAATCTGTTACGAAAAAAGAACTAAACAAAATGAACACAAAACGATCAGCTTTAAAAAAGAACTCGTAACTGGAAAAACCGAATGAAAAAAGAATGTTAACAACAAATATTTTTCACACCCAACCCAGTTCTGCGGAATCAGAATATCAATGTGAACATACGCTTTATCGTCCGTAGGCAGGCTACAACAAAAATATTTGTAATAAAGACAGAGAGTAGTCGAGATGCCAGGTCAGGATCGATTACATTGCAGATCATTCTTTGGATTTTGTCAAGAACCTTGAGATGAACAGCCGGAGCATAAGACCAGATTTAGTAACAATATTCAATGCATAGACGAAAGGTAGATTTGTAAATGTGTAAGATAGACTCGAGCGTGAAATAACTTTTGGCGCGACACAGTGAACCGAATGTCCTTCCAAAAGATGCAATTATTTATTCAATACTAGCAGCATGACCCGGCGTTGCCCGTACTTAATTCAAAAATCGTACGACACATACAGCAATCGCTATCACTTGACTTAAAATATTTGTGCCCTTCCTTGCCTTTAAAGGAGTGCCCTTTGCCGTGCTGATGTTGCTACATGCCTTACTTCTTGCCTATCTCACACTGCGAATTTTTTCTAAGCTCTATACTAAACATTAAATCTGTTACGAAAAAAGAACTAAACAAAATGAACACAAAACGATCAGCTTTAAAAAAGGACTCGTAACTGGAAAAACCGAATGAAAAAAGAATGTTAACAACAAACATTTTTCATACCCAACCCAGTTCTGCTGAATCAGAATCAACGTTTAGTCTAAGCAAGCGAATGAGCCAATTGGAATAAAGTGCCATGTTGATTTAAATTTTCCCACTTGTGACGAATGAAGCTATCGATTTTTTTTGCATGAAGGCATGCTAGTTAACATTCGTGTCAGTCAGCTGTTGGCTCTCAGGCTGGCCAATAGAATCTTCCTACCTATTCATGGCAGCCACCTATAGGCTCTCACTCTGGCCAGTAGAAAATGGCCAAAAACTACATGAAAACTGCCATAGAAGCATGAAAAAATAGATTATTTCCACTAGCGATGGGAGTTGGGAAATGTAAAGTCGGTCTTGGCCTATCCGCTAACTTGGAGCATGTACATGTAAATTTTGGTATAAATCCGTCGAAAATTGCGGCCGTGCATTCGCTAGACACACAAACATTCTGCCTTTTATAGATAGAGATGGTTGTTCCACCTTACAGTTTTAGTTAATTCCCTTTACTAACTCAACTCTACAAGCTCCTGTTCACCTCTGCTGTGGCCAGGTTTTGAACTTACAACTCAAATCACTAGTCTACTTCAACCAACGTTTTCATCCATGTGCTTAACTTCGGTGATCGTACGGGAACCGGTGTTTCAACGAGATGCGGCCGTGGGTAGTTACAAAGTGTGTATTATACACAAAAAGTTACGGCAATGTGTTGTTATTATGGTAAAATCGCCCAGTACTCTGGGCCTGTATCCCCTTTGAATTTGTAACGGTCCAATAAAGAGGTAATGGTGGAGAGAGAGAGAGAGAGAGAGAGCAGAGAAAAAGTGAGAGAAAAGGAGGCGAAACAGTAAAGTGGAAACGACTAATTAGTGGCAAAAGAATTTCAGGTTTAATCGCCGGCCACAAGTCAAAGCTGTAAAGATTGCACGGGATTCTGGTTGATTAAAATCTGCAACCGAGGACGACGATTGGATCAGATTGTGTGCCGTAAACGAAGTTGAGGACTTGACGCTCATTTCAACCACAGCGAGGTTTTGTGATTTAGCCAAACGATGGAATTTCCTATTCAAAATAAATCTCCACTTCTCAGATGGATCGGGAAGAAATTCAACGTGTTTATCAATAAAAATACCTTTTTCTTCCACTAATGCTAGCTTTGATTCCAAGCCACTGACAATCCCTTTGTTTCCGATTTAATAATCGTTCCCTTAAAAAAAAAAAAAATTCTAATACATATATATATATATATTGTACAAAAAGTAGCCCTCTTCTGAAGTAACCAGCGAAATTTTTTCTTAATACAGTGTAACCCGAATATAAGAGACCCGGATATAAGATAAACGCGGATATAAGAGAGATTTCTATGGTCCAAAATTAGAGCCTGTGTTAATGTATATATAATAGACAAAACCCGGATATAAGAGAAACCCGGATATAATAGAAACCCGGATATGAGAGACTTCTTCTCAGGTCCCGACAACTCTCTTATATCCGGGTTACACTGTATAATATATAAAAATACTACTACAGTGTAACCCCGATATAAGATAAACCCGGATATGAGAGAGATTTTCTCTGGTCCCAAATTAGAGCCTGTGTTAATAAAACAAAATAGACCAAACCCGGATATAAGAGAAACCTCGGATATAAGAGACTTCTTCTCCAGTACCGACAACTTTCTTATATCCGGGTTACACTGTAATTTTAAATGGATTCTCTGGGAAAAATTCCCAGTATATTTATATTATAAGTATATTACAGCACCATTTCATTACCATTGAAATATTTTCCCCGACGTTCTAAGCATTTACACTATTTACATTGTTCGGAGTATTGTGGCCATATTCACAACGCTTCGACCGTTGTACGCTTCAGCTTTCTTCAGTATCTGTCTATATTTCTGAAATGAGGTATTGAAAGTATGTACAATATTTACATTGTTCGGAGTGTTCTCCTCATCTTTATTGTTATATTCACGACGTTTCGGCCATTGGACACTGCGGACTTCTTCAGGATCTGCCTATATTTCGGAGATGTGGTATTGTAAGTATTTACACTATTTAGATTGCTCGGATTGTTGTCTTCATCTTTGTTGGCTTATTATAGAAAATACTTTAGACATATAACAGCCCTGTTCTGTCAGTAAACCTTGACTATATATATATATATATATATATATGTGTGTGTGTGTGTGTGTGTGTGTGTGTGTGTGTGTGTGTGTGTGAGTGTGTGTGTGTATATATATATATATATATATATATATATATATATATATATATATATATATATATATATATATATATCACAATCTCTTTCGTTTTGACGGGAATATTTTTCATCTTAATTTTCAATACATTCTCTGGTAAAAATTAGCAAATATTCTACCTTCAACATTTTTATTAATTCCAGAAAACTGATAATCCTTTTCTTCCTAAATTTCAGTGCATGTTATCGAAAAATTATTAGCAATTATTATATATATATATATATATATATATATATATATATATATATATATATATATATATATATATATATATATATATATTAAAGAATATTAAACACTTAAAGTCCCATAGTTAATAATTTTTATTTCATGAGAGCTCTAAAACGCAGCTCTCAATCCTCTAGACCTACAAAGAAATCACAAATGAAGTGGGGAAAATACTCCGGGTTAAAATCAAGAGATATTGCTATCCTATTTAGAGAGTGGGTAAAGGCACCGTGTGTTGACCTATTTGGATGGACTGACCTCAGATTTAACCTTAGTATGTCATTTAAAGTGTCGACTGCCAACATTCCAATATTGATATATTTCATTCAGTAAATTATTTATAAATAATATTAAAAGAGAACATTTATATATATATATATATATATATATATATATATATATATATATATATATATATATATATATATATCCAAGTCTTGGTGTATACGGAATAAATTCCAATAATCAATAATTACTATTCTTAAAAGAGTGCTCAATACAGAGTAGAGTAAATATAATTATTTATTTAAAAATTATAACATAAATATGTTATAAAATCACTACAAAAATAGCCATTTTGTTTCAACACCTCCGGTGTCTTATCAAGTGATCACGGAGGTGTTGAAACAAAATGGCTATTTTTGTAGTGATTTTTTAACATATTTATGTTATAATTTTTAATAAACAATTATATATATATATATATATATATATATATATATAAGTGAACATTGAAGTCAACACTCAGAGGTGACAGACTGTTTCACGCTAAATGCAATCGTCAGGCCTGAGTATATATATATATATATATATATATATATATATATATATATATATATAAGTGAATATTGAAGTCAGCACTCAAAGGCGACAGGCTGTTACATGCTAAACGCAATCGTCAGGCCTTACACAGCCTGTCGCTTGTGAGTGTTGACTTCAATGTTCACCTTTATATATATATATATATATATATATATATATATATATATATATATATATAAGTAATTCATTGAGTCTGAAAGAAACCTCAACAAAATGCAGAAACGGCCGTGCATTGCTTTCTGATTTCTGTTGACGTTTCTTTCAGACTCAATGAATTACTTAATTATAATTATAAAATCCTCCTAACAATTTCTATCATATATATATATATATATATATATGATGAACTCTCCCGTCGTTTTCGACGTATGAGTGTCTTTCAGTTCAGTTTTTAGGTTTATGTTTCGGGATTTGCACGGGATTTGCGAACAAGTCCACACAAAGGACATACTGAAAGTTTGACTGTCATATGGGTTGATTTACTAAGCCCCAGATTTCGTGTTAATTCTTAATTCTTTCCGACGGTTGAGACGATTCTTTTCAAAGTTACTTATACCTCGGTAGCCGGTGTTTCTCCAGTTTGCTCGGTTTTCAACAGCAAGTTCGAACTCCTCGATAGAGATGTTTGCAGCAATTTTATTTAAGTTTATCCTTGAAGCGTAACCAAGGACGCCCTACATTACGCTTAACATGAAAATGTTGGGTATACTTGAGGATGTTTTGGCATCTGATCATCACTCATTCTCATGACATATCCAGCCCATCTGAACTGTGATTGCATCAGAAAGAATTCGATACCATCTCCAACACATTTGATGAAAAGATCAGGGTTAGAGATTTTGTCCTGCCGTGTATAACTGCATATTGAACGGAGACAGCATTTATGAAAAGCATCACGTTGATATATATATATATATATATATATATATATATATATATATATATATATATATATATATATGTATATATTATTCAGGCTAAGTTAGAAGTCTATGTAAATTATGGAAGATCCTAAGGGACGTAATTTAATGTCTAATGAACAAAAGTGAGTAAATGATTTTATGTTATTTTTTTATTTATTAATGTTAATAGTTACGAACATAGCAGACGTATATTTGTGTGCTCGTAATAATTGTAAAAGGTTCCGTAATTATTGATATAACTATGTTTGTTTATAAAATATGGCGGCTACAAAGACATTAAAAGCGACCTTTTCGCTTTTATTTCCTTTTGTGGAAAAATGAAATAAAACAAATAAGTAAAACAATAATAGACAATAAAAGTAAAGAAAAACTAAAATTGATTTTCCCATCATGCAATTTATAAAGAAAAAATGGTTTCCGGGCTTATGTTCGATTTTCTGATCCCACTTCCGGATAGGACAGAATCTTTCTTTTGTGATTTTATCGTCCCAACTCAACGCAAGTCTGACTTGAACTCGACCATTTTTACCCATTCTTATCGTTACTTCCCATAACGCAACTAATGCCTAAAAAACCCACCTAGTTACATTCCATCATCGCCGATCAGATCACGAACCACCACCAGTCACGATGAACGGATGCCTCCTCGGAGAGGTACAGTGCCTTGAGGGCCTCAAACACACACCTGACCTCAAATGGAACTCGTACATACGATCCATTGCTAAAGATGCAGGTAAAATGATCAGCTCTGCATCTCTCCAGTAAGTACCTGATTCCTCATGCTATCCTCTACCTTGACAAGAGCAACCCTAGGCCAAATTTGGAGAACTGTTGTCATATTTGCGTGGGAACTGCCCAGTCGTCACTTTTCAGTCTTGATAAGAGTTCAAAAGCGTCTCCGGGCCCTTGTGGGTGACGAATTATTCTCCACCCTCTAAGGCGAGGTGTGGCAAGCCTCTCTTTGCTTTATATCTACTGCTCGAAATGCATTCCTTGATTCCGTCAGGACTAACCTTCACGGCTAGGACCTTCCAGTCTATTTATCTAGTAGAAAACCAACCATATTCTCTCGGTGGAACTCTTATATACGATCCAACTCTAAAGATGCAGGTAAAATTGTCGGCTCCCTGTACCGCTCCAGTAAGTACTTGACTCCTCGTGCTATCGAAAATGGAGTACTATTGCCATATTTGAGCGGGAGCTTACCTTTCACCATTTTCCAGTTTTTAAGCTTTTCCGAGTCCTTGTTGGAGAAGAATTATTTTCCGCCCTTCAACCTCTCTCTCACAGGCGGGGTGTGGCAAGTCACTCACTAATCTATCCGACTTCCATGGAAAGTGCTCAAACGACCTACAATCCCTGGTTCCGTCAGGACTAACCTTCACGGCTAGGGGGCACGCCATGCCACTTACAAAGTAGTAAACCACTCTCATTTGCTCTGTATTCCTTCGGCGATAAGTAAGTTCCGCTCGAACAGCTTCTTCCCACGAACCACCACCCTGTGGAACAGACGCCCAAGAGGACGTTTTCCCAATTACTACAATCTTTACCTGTTCAAGTCTAGAGTTAACCACCATCTTCCCCTCCTATCTATCTGAACCCTACATGCCCCTCGAATTCCACCGATGATAAGTAAGTTCCACTGGAATACCTTCTTCGACTACTCTGTGGAACAGACTCAGAATAGGATGCTTTCCCGATCAATACAAACTTAATCTGTTCAAGTCTAAGGTTCAATGGTATCCTCCTTTCCTATTGGCGAAATGGTCTCTTGAGGTAACCGTCTACCTAGACTCCCCCGGGGTTTGTATAGGGTTAACCTTACTGTAAAAAAAAATTACTTCTGAACCAAAAGGAAAAACGGGCATGCCGAAGAGACATTAAAAATATTTTCTTCACTAGAGTCACCCGTAAATGAATAAAATCCCTAACAGAAATCCAACATTTGGTATTCTTATTCTATTGTCTTTCTTTACATATTAAACATTCATTTTCGCCTAAAATGCACACGAACCATACCGTGTAAATTACTCTCTCGGGTAGTTTATAACACGTTTCTTTATAATCTCTCAGTTGCATCTCTGTCTTCGGGCACGGTGCACTCAAGGGCGACCACGTCGAAGGTCAGACTCGCAACTGAGGCAAATTATAGTGAGAGGTACCGGCCCTGACGAACAGCTGCCCGAGGCCGCGCCCTCTCATTGCCCTAGAAATAGGGATCGGTGTACGCACCGGGGCCAGCGCAAACGACGGTTGTGTGGGCTTCGAGAATTTTTGTTCCTTGCCCGGGTGTACGCGCTCGGGCT
>OZ038513.1:1425000-1427500 GCA_964036315.1 Acanthosepion esculentum | reverse complement strand
TTTCTAACGGGCAGTCTTTAAGGTTTCTACAATCACATAATTTTTCATTATTTTTGTCTAATTGCAGTTTAGGAGTTTTATTGATACTGTTTTGGCATGCGTGTTTTTCCAGGATTTTAGTATTATGTTTTTTTATGATTCTCTCTAGATTTTCAGTGCAGCTGTAACTTAATTTTAAGGTGTTTTTATTAAAGATCTCGCTATGTTTATCCTTTAAAATGGCTAAATGTATAGCCGAAAGCGCTCGGATAATAAGAACATTTGGACAGTTCTTATGTAATTTATCATCCGAAAAGAAAAAAATTATTAGATCGCTGTTTTATTCAATGAAATGTGCAAGAAAGAAGGATTGCTGCCTAAATACACAAATACACACACAGACACAGACACACACACACACACACACACACACACACACACATATATATATATATATATATATATATATATATATATATATATATATTCTGTTCAAAAGTTATTTTTATAGATACAAATATTTAAGTAAATGTTCTGTTTGCAATAAACAGTATTAACAACATTTTAGCTCTCTGTCGATGTCACTCATATATATATATATATATATATATATATATATATATATATATATATATATATATATATATATATTTAGTTTACGAAAAACTAGGTAATCCGTATGGGTAGACCCAAGGAGGATAAAATCCAGAGAGCTCAATGTAAATCAGAGCTAATAATTTAAATAAAAACAGACCACTTTAAGGTTCCATGTAATAAATTATTTCACCACGGCCCTTTTAAAGGACCGCGGATCATCAGACTTTACTTCCAAAGATTGAAACGAAAAATGAAAAGAAATTTACACATTTTTGACGGGCAGTACTAAGTATATGTAAATTAACGAAGTGAGGAAGTGAGGGGGGAGAGAAACATGATTGAGTTAGATGTAACATTTCTATTCTCTCAATTTTAATATTATTTGAGGAAATCAAGACATTGACACATTAAATCGGTTAACTTAACGGAAGTTATATATTGATATGGAAGTTGGAGAGGAGAAAAAGACATAAAGAGAAAAAGAGAGAAAGAAGTCATGACAGAAAGTGTCATTAACTTTCTTTGGAATGAAAGGCCCGAAATAGACGCTGTTGTTTTGCTTTACTTTGAGAGTTCATAAATATTATGTTTGATATAAGTTTGAATGTTTAAACAGTCTATAAGGAATTTAATTATATGTTTGTTAGAGTTTTTTTTTTAAACTTTATTACAAAAATTTTGGGGATTTAATATGAAATAGTCGATTAGAAAAATATTCATAGAATTTACATTAAAATACTAAAATTTTATTTTAAAATATAAGTTTACTTCTAGTTGTAATTGATTATTAAGGTGACATCTCTATCAGTTTGAATTTTATTCATGAATTTAATTCGCGACTATTTTTAGATTGGTAATTTCTCTTACTTAAAATTTAGTTTTTAAGTTAATATGGAGTGATATTTGAAGGTAATATTAGAGATCTTGCTCTATCATATATTGTAAACACATCCATGCAAGTTTCACATATACATACGTTCTTTTACATGTGCAGTCACTCATACAGGTATACATGTACCGATATACATGGGTAATTTCATGTATTAATACCAACATATATCTTTTTAAATGTTTCCGCATACTTACACATGTATATATAGGAGTGTACTATTCCCTAAAATATATATATATATTACATGAATCATTCATACAAAAACCAGATAGTGAAGTTAATGATATAAATCTATTCAATATCTGCTTTTTGTATGAATGATTCATGTAATGTAAATTGAACTGCACCACATACTTATATATATATATATATATATATATATATATATATATATATATATATATATATATATATATATATATATATATATGTATATATATATATATGTATGTATGTATGTATGTATGTATAAGTGACATCGACAGAGATGAGTAGAAGAAATTAGTTAAAGGTGTTTGAGTCTTTGTATTTATAGATGCCCAATGAGTATTACAGTCACTACACTCTTGACTTCCTCTGTAAACCATGCTTACTATCTCACTCTACGACCATAGCTTAACATCTGCTCTGGAAATAAATCTTCAATGAAGACCTAAAATAAATCTATTCTGTTATCCGATTAATCGATCATTCGTTTATTCCTTGAATCTTTTATTCCTAATGTTGGGTTCCGGGTTCCTTTCAGCTTTTTATTTGAGTCTTCCTAATTGGTTATCAGGACGTTAGTTACAGACATTGCCAATGATAACAGACGAGATTTTGCGAGATTGTTCGTCGGCCATCTTTACAAATTTTATCATTGAACACCCTTTTTTCTTATTTTCAGTGCCAATTTGGCGGGGGTGAGGGAAGTCAGTTCGGTTTTGGGAGAAGTAAAGAGAAAAGAAAACATGACCTGATATTATTTCGTAAATTAGAAGAAGAAGAAGAAGAAGAAGAAGAAGAAGAAGAAGAGGAAGAAGAAGAAGAAGA
>OZ038513.1:1347500-1422500 GCA_964036315.1 Acanthosepion esculentum | reverse complement strand
ACTAATAATGGACAGTTAATTAATGAAATAAACTTTTTAAAAATCAATATGCAAATTAGGTAAACCTGAAGAGTGATATTGTCTAGAATTAGATAATATATAACACAGATAGAAGACATTAAGCAAGACATTTTACGTATAAATTGATATAATGTAATTTGGACATTATTTATCAACTCTCAGGGGCTTCTCTGTCAAAGGGCGGAGGAGCAACTGAGAAAATAATACTGAGAGGTGCCCAGCCCTGACGAAAAGCTGCCCGAGGATGCGCCCAGCCATTGAACAAGAGGGAGGGATCGGTGCTCGCACCGAGGCCAGCGCAACCGACGGTTGCGTGGGCTGTGGGCAATTTTTGTCCCCGCCCGGGTGCACGCGCTCAGGTCCCCACTTTAAAAAGACCTAGTGTCACATCTGATTCATGTTCATATCTATCTATCTCCACCTATTCAGATCTATCTATCACAGTTTTTCTCACATCTATCACATCTATCTATCTATCACAGTTTTTCTCACATCTATCTATCGATCTATTTTCGTTTTTCACATCTAGCTACCTTGTTTTTCATATCTATCTATCTATCTATCTATCTATCTATCTATCTATCTCAGTCTGTTCATATCTATCTATTTATCTATCTATCTATCTAAGTCTCTTCATATCTATTTCAGTCTGTTCATATGATTCTATCTCAGTCTATTCCTATCTATCTATCTCAGTCTGTTCATATCTATCTATCTATTTTTTTTTCATTTCTATCTACCTATCTATCTCGGTTTTAAATTAGTAAAATTAATGAAAACCCTTATTTTAAAATGAAATCAATTTTTTCATACCTCGATTCATTGTAAAAGCAATAAACAAAAAGCTATTTTAACAAATGAAAATGAAAAATGCGTGATACAAAAAACTTTACAATATAATAAACAGTAAAATTAATGGATAAATAAAATCTCATCTCACCTTTTAAAAATACCATCTCTTTTTCTTGGAGCAGTAAAAAAAACATTCACTCCAACATCCAGCGTTCCCCTCTATAATATCCCTTTCATACTTCATTTGGTATATATTTGGGTATATATTCATTTGGTATATATTCATATATTGGTATATATTTATTTGGTATGCTGAATTCCATTTCCTTCAGGGACTCCTAGGGTTTTATTTGCTCCCGTCCCCGAATCTTTTTAAAAAAATCGAGATCTGTTAGTTGTGTTTATGTAATTTATTTTATGTAGTTTTTCTTTTCTTGAATAAAATTTTGCACATCGATCTAATTATTATTATTTTATTTCCTTTGCTTTCTGCTGTGTACTCATTTCTTTCCGGGTCGCAACCAGAGACCTAAGCTCAGAAATGACATCAAGATATTTTCCACTGAGCAGTTTTGAAAAAATAAACTTTACACATATTCTACATAGATAAAGCCAGCACTTCATAAGGTGTGGCCTGTACTTGTGAGTATTTCTTTAAGGTATGGGCTACCAGGGATTCCTCCAATGAGTCTATTGGAATCTTTTCCAAACAATCCGAGGTTTCCAAGTATAACTGTAATTGTTAATGCCCTCATGCGCCATATTGTTGAGATTACAATTTCAAGGTCATTGTATTTTGATAGTTTTTTGAAGAATTTCAAAGACACTTTACAATCTTCAGGGATTGCCATGTCAATATGGAGGCATATTTTGTTTCGAATCTCTAATAACGATACCTGGGTGATTACCTTTGATTGTTCTGTCTGTGTGTATTTTGAAGTCCCATAAAATTGTTACAGGCCCTATCTCCGTAACCGGGTATCGGGGTATGTTCATACCAATTATTATTATTATAATTATTATTATTATTTCCTTGGACCTAAGGTTAGAAATGGCTGATTATTTTTTTTAAAAACACTAAAAACATAAGATGACGCACATTTTACACAGGTAAAACTCTTCGTAATATAGTGATTTTCCAAGCGTACCTTAGATGTGGCGCAAGACCAAAAGTATGGGGCACTCGTTGAGGATCGAACTCACAACTCAGTCGTAATTGTTCTAAAGAGACAAACTTGCTAAACATTACACCACCTCGGGGTGACCCGAAATGATTTTCTAAGTGTAGCTCAGATGTGGCGCAAGACCAAAAGTATGGGTCACCCAGTGAGGATCGAACTCACAACTCAGTCGTAATTGTTCTAAAGAGACAAACTTGCTAAACATTACACCACCTCGGGGTGACCCGAAATGATTTTCTAAGTGTAGCTCAGATGTGGCGCAAGACCAAAAGTATGGGTCACCCAGTGAGGATCGAACTCACAACTCAGTCGTAATTGTTCTAAAGAGACAAACTTGCTAAACATTACACTACCTCGGGGTGACCCGAAATGATTTTCTAAGTGTAGCTCAGATGTGGCGCAAGACCAAAAGTATGGGGCACTCGTTGAGGATCGAACTCACTACTCAGTCGTAATTGTTCTAAAGAGACAAACTTGCTAAAAATTACACCACCTCGGGGTGCGCAAGCTCTTCGTAATATATGAACTGTACATGTCAGTAGAATTTGTTGTATTTCTTTAAGGCATGGGCTACCAGGAATCTCTTAAATAAGTCTATTGGAAAATTTTCCATACAATCCGAGGGCTCCAACTACATCTGGAATTACTGATGTCGTCATGTGCCACATTTTTGATATCCTTGTATTTTGATAGTTTCTTTGAGAATCTTCAAAGGTATATTATAATCTACAGAATCTGCCATCTATTTTTGTGGTCTTTGATCACGATATCTGAACGATTACATTTGATTGTTCTGTCCGTGCGTATTGTAAAATACTATATATATATATATATATATATATATATATATATATATATATATATATATATATATATATATATTATATAAAAAATTATATAAAATTTTTAAAATTTAAATTTAAATTAAAATTTTTCAAAATGATATATGTATCTATAAACTGCTGCAGGTCTTATCTCCTATAACCGGGTCTGGGTGGTGTTCATACAAATTTCCTGCAGTTTCATTTCCATGAAAGTTGAATATTTTCCTAATCAGATATTGGGTCACTCTACCATGCCGTGTTTTATATTCAGTGGGCGCTAACGCCGTGTAACCTGATACAAGATGGTCAATTGTTTCTGAATATTTACCACAGAATCTACGTTTCGGGACAACAAAATCTTGAAGTATGTGTGCTTGGCAATTTCTAGTAAGCAAGCATTTGTCCTGTGCAGCAAGAATAAAATCTTCGTTTACAACTTTTACTCCTGCACTACATAAACACTGATCGGTACCGGGGTTTATCTACATCAGCTTGTTTGGTACGGGCAGAGTATTAATCATGAAGAGGATTATCTTATCATCGTTTCTGCATTTGGTCAATTGCATTTGCTTTTGCTTTCTTTTTTAGGTTCTTTGCCGCTGGAGTAGGTTTTATTATGGCTTATTTGCACTTCTTCAACGACGTCAAATTCCATTTTGAATTTATTCGCTTCCTTTAGTAATGCATATCTTTTTTTTATTTCTTTCATAGTTTTTGACACTTGGCCATCGTCCAGTCTTCTGTAGTTTCCAGATATCTTTGTAGGCCGACTGTTGTGGGTTTTTTAAAGACAGTTCTAGTTGAACTAATCCTCAGCCTCTTTCGGATCTGGACACCTTACGACGATGAACATCAGCCTTAGGGTGATGCGTTCGGTGGCAAGTGAGAAGATTTCTCGTTTTAACATCCATTCGCTTAAGCTATGGTCCAATTAAGGATGTTGAAATTGTTCATTTTTTAAACAATATATTTTTTTCGTCTACCAGCCTGAATATTCGAGAAATCTCATAAAATTAAAATATAAAAAATATATATTTACCCATTATTTAAACATAAATTGAAGCATACCTATTCAAAAATAGTTTTATACTGTGCATAAGTGCACCTAACCATTTCCTATTTTATTATTTACAGCTTAATTAAATAGTTAGATAAGTTCGCCCGGTTCACACTCTTCCTCGGTCCTTTGAACAGGAGTAGAGGTTTATCACTTGTTTCCTTTTTATGATTAAGATTCCGGTCACTTCTAAAGTCTACTTCAACTGTATATTTCTAACATCTCTGCCTAAAACACCAAAATTTATACTATTATTGGACAGAGTATTGGCCATGAAGAAGATTATCTTGCCATCGTTTCTGCATTTGGTACACCCACTTGAAGTTATTATTATTATTATTATTATTATTATTATTATTATTATTGTTGTTGTTGTTGATGTTTTTCTTAGCCAAAAAGAAGAAAAGAAAAAAAAACTATCATAGTCTTATTATTTTCTTAGTGGATAGTTTCTGTATATAGTTTAGGGTAATTTTAACGTAAGACTGCAAGAACATCGTAAAGCGGTAACACAGGGGGAAATAAAAAAAAATCAGGCATAGCTGACCACATATGGAGGGAAAAGGGAGGTCACCGCCCCCCTGTGGGATGAAATTGAAATAATTAAAAAAAAATGTATATATAAACTGTTGCAGGTTTTATCTCCTATAACCGCGTCTGGGTGGTGTTCATACCAATTTCCTGCAGATTCATTTCCATTAAAGTTGAATTTTTTCCAATGCAGATATTGGGCTACTCTATCTTGCCGAGTTTTACATTCAGTGGGTGCTAACGCCGTGTAACCTGATACAATTGTTTCTGAATATTTATCCCAAAATCTGCATTTGGGGCTAACACAGTTTTTCAGTATGTGTGCTTGGTAATTTCTAGGTAGCCAGCATTGGTCATGTGCAGCAAGAATAATACCTTTGGTTTCAGCTTTTAATCCTGCAGTACATAAACACTAGGGAAAGAGTATTAACCATGAAGAGGATTATCTTGCCATGGTTTCTGCATTTGGTACACCCACTTGAAGTTACTATTATTTTTATTATTATTATTGTTGTTGTTGATGTTTTTGTTAGTCACAGAGAAGAAAAGAAAAAAAAACTATCATAGTCTTATCAGTGTCTTAGTTGATAGTTTCGGCATATAGTTTAGAGTAATTTTAACGTAAGACTGCAAGAACATTTAGTTTATCGTCATACCCAGGACGCGGAAAATGGAGATCACCGCTCCCTAAGTGGGATAAGGTTGAAATAACAGACAGAGAAGATCACTAGAAAATCCAAAAACTTAAGGAAAGAAAAAAAATCAGGCATAGCACTTCTTCAACGACATCAAGCTCAGAAATGACATCAAGATATTTTCCACTGAGCAGTTTTGAAAAAATAAAATTTACACATATTCTACATAGATAAAGCCAGCAGAATGCTGGGCCACAAAAATCTCCTGAGCCGACCAAGCATAGAAATGAATACAATATGGGAACCAGTAATAAGGAGTGCCAGAGAAAAGCAAGGAATAACAAGAAAAATTGCAATATGAGCTCTGGTAAAAAAAATGCTATAATAATAACAAAAATTGCATTATGAGAACTGGTAAAAATGTTTGCTGAGACATTAGGTTTATAAGTGCCAAAAATGCAGACGCAGAAGTCCTGAAGGACACATGGCTCAGTGGATAAAGGCGTTGTGTAGATTCAGTGATTAGACCTAAAGAGTTGTGAGTTCAATACTAAGGTACAGCAGTGGTGAACCAAAACTTGGAGAATTGAGTTAAAGGGAAATAACTGAGACATCCGGAAGAGGCATGGCACGGGGAAACAGAACAATCTACCCCGGTTGACGAAATAAATGCTTCGGTTCGAAATTCCAACCACCTGTTCCATTCATAAGAAGGCTGGGGCGTACAAAAGGCTGTGAATATGGCAATGAGGATCACAGGCTGAATAAGGCGGCTAATCGTAATCTCTCACTGATATAGACGGGTAATTTGAATTCATTTTTCCTGGTGTGCTTTTTCCATAATATATGCACACCAATATATTCATCCAATGAGCGCGTCTGTGTAGGGCTCAGAATCGGAGCGATTGTCTCACTTATGGCACAGCTCCGACCTTTTGAAGGCAATGACAATTGAAGGTCTCGCCCTAAACAAGACACCATGACCATTTCAAAGTTCGTAAGGCCAAAAGGGATCAAAGGAAGCAAAAAAGATCAAAAGCTACCAAAATTAATCCACCATTTTGAGATTTTTCTGCTGTTGAAGTATGAAAGGGAACTGGAGAGGCTAAAAAAAAAAAAACGATACGTCCAATATTTTGGTAAATGATCTTTGAAAAAGAAAGAAACAAAAAACCTAAAAATTGTAATCTTCTCTTCAAACCAAAATTTGCTGTAAAAGAATGATAATGCAACAAAGCCGAGAAACTAGGTTTTTGTATTTCAATTTTAATATCAACGCCGCTGAATGCGATGGTGTTGATGATTCTGAGGAAGACATCAGGGTGAAAAGGAAGGCGAAAGATACAGGAAGCGGATAGCATCAAGAAAACGACGAAGCAAAAGACAAAAGGCTGTAAAGAAAAGAATGAGGAAAATGGTAAAGGTGGCGAAGAAAATAGGAAAATGGGAGGGGCATAATTCTATGACAGGAATTAAGGGGATAAATACCATGAGTGTTTTCTATTAAATGAGAAAGAAGGAAAAAAAGAAAATGAAAAGGAAAGAATGAAAGACAGAAAGAAAGAAAGAAAGAAAGAAAGAGTGAATAGACTTAGAAAAAGAAGAAAAGTTCGATTTGGATTAGAAAGAAAGAAAGAAAGAAAGAAAGAAAGAAAGAATAAATGATTAATTGAATAGGCTTACATATGAGATGGAAAGAACGATTTGGAGAAGAAAGAAAGAAAGAAAGAAAGAAAGAAAGAAAGAAAGAAAGAAAGAAAGAAAGAAAGAAAGAAAGAAAGAAAGAGTGAATAGACTTAGAAAAAGAAGAAAAGTTCGATTTGGATTAGAAAGAAAGAAAGAAAGAAAGAAAGAAAGAAAGAAAGAAAGAAAGAGTGAATAGACTTAGAAAAAGAAGGAACGCTCCATTTGGATTAGAAAGAAAGAAAGAAAGAAAGAAAGAAAGAAAGAAAGAAAGAAAAAAGAAAGAAAGAATGAAAGAAAGAAAGAAAGAAAAAAGATAGAATATAAAAAAAGTACCAGAAGGAAAAAGGAATATACCCTCATTAACTTTATTTTTTCTCATTTTTTTATTTTTTTCTTCATTAGCAAAATAGCATTCTGGAAGCAGATTCTATGAAACAGAACATGAAGAAAGAAAAAAGAATTGTCTGCAAAGAAAATCTCAGTTTTTTACGGCTTATCACCCTTTTACAGAAACTTTTTTTTAGATGGTAAGAATTTTTTGGAGATAATAATTATACACTGAGAGAAGTCCTGTCAATTAATTCAACGCTTGGAGTAGCAAAGGTGGATTCATGCCTTTCCCAACAATATTTTCATGTAAATGAATATAACAAACGCAACCGGAATTGGAACACGGCTCTCCGATTTTCAATTCTGAACCATTATCCATTACACCACCTGCACATCCAAGCTTACAGCACCTGGTATTCCCAAACGCTCACCCATCTCGGTAATGACCAGGTATGACATTGCTTAACTTCCGGTGGTCTTACGAGAACCGATGTTTCAATGTAAATGTCCTTAAGACTCAGATTAAGAAGATAAAATATCAGATTGAATGATTTTTTACGGCTTATCAACCTTTTACAGATTTTTTAAAGTTAGAAAATATTTTTAGATGGTAAGAATTTGGTGTGGGGATAGTCATGATTTGCTGATACAAGTTCTGATAGGGGAGTAGTGGATTCATGTCTTTCCCAAGGCTATTTGCGTATAAGTGAACATAATGAACCCGACTGGAATTGGAACTCGCTTTTCCAATTTCAAATTCTGAGTCGTTATCCAGTACACCATTTTCGCATCCAACACCTGGCATTCCCAAGCGGTCACCCATTTAGGTACTGACTAGGATGAACGTTGCTTAACTTCGGTGATCGTACGAAAACATTCTAAAAAAAAATTACATTAGATGTGGCTCAAGGCCAAATGTTGGGCGCACCTTGTAAGGATCGGACTAAATTTAACATGTTTCGCTTTTATTGAAGCTTCATCAGAGAATGAAATATGGAGAAGAAAAAATTAAGAATACCAAAATTTATTCACATGTTCTGACCATGGTATCTCCTTGGCATTATTTAATTGACCTGTTATAGAGAAGGACTCAAAATACTTCCTGCTCTCCCCTACTACTGTGAAAATGGACTGCTCCTACTTATGACAATGGCAAGTAGCCACATTAGAGGAGGATTTCAGGAGTAGTTGATTAACTCGAGTTTTTTTTACCGTTCTATGTATGCGTATTTAATAAACCTCTTCTTTGTTTTCAGTATTTAGTCTTCTGTTCCTTCAAGACTCTCTGTGAATAGGACTTTCCTAATTTTTGACAACATTGCATCATGAATCTGTATCTTCTTATTCTTTTCCTTATCCTTTCCAATAAGGCTACGAGTTTCGTTATTTCATGACCCTGTGCTTCTCTAACCCTTTCTCTGTATTTTCTCATTCTTATCCTTATCAGTGATAATCTTCTTTGCCGGCTTCTGTTAGTTTTATCTAAACGCAATACAAAGATTTAGGTTTAAAAATGTGTCTCCTCTTTAATTTTTCTTTTGGTCTATGTCTTCATAAATAATAATAATAATAATAATAATAATAATAATAATAATAATAATAATAATAATAATAGAAAATATGTGGAAATTGAAAACAAGAATAGTATCAGTCATAATAGGAGCGCTTGGAATGATAAAAAAGAAACACAACAACACATTGAAAAAATCCCTGGAAGTCCCAGCTGAAGAGAAATACAAAAAAGTGTCTTGATAAGTACAGCCCACACAGTAAGAAGAACTTTGTCCATGTAACGCTGGTGATGTTATGGGGGTAAGAAAAACAAATCATGAAATGTCGGCATATCAACACACCACTACCTGCCTTAGGTCATCCCACAGACTTGGAAGTTTCTTTGACTATAGCAGAAATCGAAATAATAATAATAATAATAATAATAACCAAGTTAATCGCTCAGACATTGTTATTAGAGAACGCAAAAAAATGCCTCGTTATTAACTTGGCAGTCACTGCAGACTGCAATGTATCTTTGAAGATCTTCAAAAAGCTATCAAAATACAAGGACCTTGAAATTGAACACACAAAAATATGGGTCGTGGGAACATCAACAATCCCTATTGTAGTTGGAGCCCACGGATTGATTGGAAAATATTCCTGTAGACTCATTGAAGGGATTCCTGGAAGCCCATGCCTTAAAGAGATACAAAGGACTGTTCTCACAAGTACAGCCCACACCTTTATCTATGCAAATTGCGTGAATTTTTTTTTTTTTTTACTTACACAGTGGAAAATGTCATGATGCCATTTCTGACCTTAGGTCTCTGGTGGGGACCCGGAAAGAAATCTGGACATAACAGAAATCAAACGAATTAAAATAATAATAATAATTCTCTTTTCCTCACTTTACTTAATAATAATAATAATAATAATAATAATAATAATAATAATGGCATGTCTAACACCATCACAACTATTACGATGAGAGTACAATCTTTCCCCTTTCCTCCCTTTACTTAATAATAATAATAATAATAATAATAATAATGGTATGTCTAACTCCATCACCACTACTACGATGAGAGTACAGTCTTTCTCCTTTCCTCTTTTTAATTAATAATAATAATAATAATAATAATAATAATAATAATAATAATAATGGCATGTCTAACTCCATCACCACTACTACGATGAGAGTACAGTCTTTCTCTTTTCCTCTTTTTAATTAATAATAATAATAATAATAATGGCAGGTCTAACAACATCACCACTACTACGATGAGGGTACAGTCTTTCTCCTTTTCTCTCTTTACTTGATAATAATAATAATAATAATAATAATAATAATAATAATAATAATAATAATAATAATAATAATAATTTCAGGTCTAACACCATCACCACTACTATAGTGAGAGTACAGTCTTTCTCCTTTCGTTTGTTTCATTTAAGCAAATAAACTGCTTCGTCGTCATCCCATATTCAATTTCGGATGACGTGTTGCTTTTTCGTAGAAGCCATTTGTCAATGATAAACATCATTAAAGCGTCGAATACGAATTTTTGGCAGTTACTTTATTTTAGTTTGATTTTGATTTTTTTTTTTCGTTTACTTCTTCTTCAAGACACGATTTGAAATATTCAACGTCCTTTTAACATTATTCACATGATAAAAGGTTCATTGACCTGCCGATCGTTGAAATGCTTTTCTTGGCGATTATGACACAACATCGCGAACAAAAAACAAGTCTCTTTACTTATTTGCATATCCAAGCTGATGCTGAAAAGTACTCTTCCTGACGCTCTCTCTCTCTCCAAAATCTGACCAAACGAAAAGTATCTATAGGCGAGATAAATAAATAATAACAGTTCTAAATCATCGCTGCATCCTGATTTGGGCCTTCAAATACGTAATTACATTTAGACATATATCGTACGAACATTTCTAAGAGTCTTTACGGCTTTTTGAACAGGAGTAGAGGTTTATCCCCGTCTTTCTGTTTAGGATTGGGTTTTGAGTGCCTTCTGAAGTCTACTTCACCTCTACACTTTTAACTATCTACCTATCTATTTATCTATAGATCGATCCGATCTCAGTCTGTTCATTTATAACCAGCTGAAATTGATTGATTATATATCTATCTCAGTTCTTTACCTATCTATCGATCTATCGATCGATCTCGCTCTGTTCATTTATAATTGAGATAGATAAATTGATAGGTTATCTATCTATCTATCTATCTATCTATCTATCTATTTCAGTTCTTTATCTAACTCAGTTCTTTATCTATATATCTATCGATATGTCGATCGATCGATCGATCTCAGTCTGTTCATTTGCAACTAGCTGAGATAGATAAATTGATAGATTATCTATCTATCTATCTGTCTGTCTAGCGATCGATCGATCTCTGTTCATTTATACCTAGCTGAGATAGATAAATTGAGAGATTATCTATCTACCTATCTATCGATTGATCGATCGATCTCTCTTCATTTATAACTAGCTGAGATATATAAATTGATAGGTTATCTATCTATCTATCTATCTATCTATCTATCTATCTATCTATCTATCTATCTAAATATTTTACGTATAAGTAGAAATATATTCATGAATATTTATTCAAAAATGAATTTTAAAACTTGTCTGCGGTCATAACAGAACGAAATGTACCCAATTTATGTTGTTCACGATGACGATAGTCTTTGAGTATGGAATCCAGAGGTTGGCAGTGAATATTTCGAAGACAGTAGGGAAGCGTAGTTCAGGTTAGCAGTGGATATCTCGATAAAGTAGCAGAGCGTAGTTCTTCCTTCTGTTCTTTGGCCTGACAGGTTGGCACTGGATATTCGGAAAGAGTAATCAAAATGGCCGCCTTTATACACGACGGATTGAATATTTCACGTCTCCTGATTGGTTAACTTTCTTTTTGGGGAACTATAAAGTGAGTCAAGTCAATTGGGTTGGATCACTAGTTACATAGTATTCAAAATAAATTAACAATTTAAAATTAAAATAACCACGTGTACTCATCTCGGTTTAATTTTTTGTCCTACATCTTCTGAATTTCGTTTTGAAAATATTGACTTACATGATAAAATCTGATACAATCTAGGTTTGACAAAGCTTTTAGAGTGGAACGCACGTTTGAAGGCCGGTCGAGTGTTGGTTCATTCTAATGAGCATTCAAATAGATCACCCGCCCCAAAAACAGAATTCAAGAAAATTAGGAAATAAATTCATGAACGAATCCACGAGCTCTCTCACATGAATTGAATAACTTCTGTCACATGTTAGATTATTCAACTGCAGCAACTTTCCGATTTTACCCAGTAGTTTCACCTATTACCCGGTTCACACTCCTCCCGATATTTTGAACTTTTAAAATATTTAGAGGTCTGTTATTTCTTTCTTGTTTAGGAGTGGGTTTCCGGTTCCTTCCGACGTCTGCTTCGCTTCTAACATCTCCGTCTAAACACTGAAACTGTATTTACTAATTATTTTTCTCCTCAATAGGAGTAGATAGGTTCGCCTATTACCCGGTTCACACTCCTTCTCGGTCTTTTGAACAGACATAGATTTTTATCCGTTGTCGCCTGTTTTGGATCGATCCACGTAAAATCTTTTCATTCTCTTTCACCCCCAGTAGCCACTTGCGTCCAACTTGATTTCTTGCTTTGCTTGGGGCGAATTGATTTTTTAAAAAATCCCAAATTTGGTTAATTTGCACGTAATTAAGGAAACTTTTATCTACGATTTACAACCAAAGATATACCCCCCTCCAAAAGTATCGATACCTAAGGTTGGTCATGGGTCTACCAAGTCCATCGCATAAAATATCCTCCTTGCTATGTAAAGCACAGCAGCAATACGTAACTGTGACCCCCGATACTCCTGAGGCGGGTAGCGGAGACGAGAACTGTTGCACATTCTTCTGAGGGAATCTCCGTGAATTGAGAGCCGTGCCCCATATTCCTGAGGAAGTCTACTCGACGAGAGATGTCGCACATACTCCTGAGTGAGTACTTCAGCCTTGTGCCATAATTATGTATTTTTGCATAATAAATATCGTTAGTACGTGAATGGAGAGCTGATGTACCATACTCCTGATTGACTACGGGACTTAAGATCTGTTGCCCCATACTCCTGCGGGAATCTACAGGACTTAACAGTTGTAGTCTGATACTCCTGAGTGAGTACGTGAATGGAGAGCTGATGTCCTATACTCCTGATTGACTACGGGACTTAAGATCTGTTGCCCCATACTCATGCGGGAATCTACAGGACTTAACAGTTGTAGTCTGATACTCCTGAGTGAGTACGTGAATGGAGAGCTGATGTCCTATACTCCTGATTGACTACGGGACTTAAGATCTGTTGCCCCATACTCCTGCGGGAATCTACAGGACTTAACAGTTGTAGTCTGATACTCCTGAGTGAGTACGTGAATGGAGAGCTGATGTCCTATACTCCTGATTGACTACGGGACTTAAGATCTGTTGCCCCATACTCCTGCGGGAATCTACAGGACTTAACAGTTGTAGTCTGATACTCCTGAGTGAGTACGTGAATGGAGAGCTGATGTCCTATACTCCTGATTGACTACGGGACTTAAGATCTGTTGCCCCATACTCCTGCGGGAATCTACAGGACTTAACAGTTGTAGTCTGATACTCCTGAGTGAGTACGTGAATGGAGAGCTGATGTCCTATACTCCTGATTGACTACGGGACTTAAGATCTGTTGCCCCATACTCCTGCGGGAATCTACAGGACTTAACAGTTGTAGACTGATACTCCTGAGTGAGTACGTGAATGGAGAGCTGATGTCCTATATTCCTGATTGACTACAGGACTTAAGATCTGTTGCCCCATACACCTGCGGGAATCTACAGGACTTAAGATCTGTTGCCCCATACTTCTGCGGGAATCCACAAGACTTCAGATCTGTTGCCCCATACTCCTGCGGGAATCTACAGGACTTAAGATCTGTTGCCCCATACTCCTGCGGGAATCCACAAGACTTAAGATCTGTTGCCCCATACTCCTGCGGGAATCTACAGGACTTAAGATCGGTTGCCTCATACTCCTGTGGGAATCTACAGGACTTAAGAGCTGTGGTCTCATACTTCTGAGGGAGTTTAAGTGGATTAAGAGCTGTGGCCCCATAAGCTGCTACCCCAAGCGTTGGATTAATTAACAGGATTTCTATCAGTAAATAATTATCTCAAAAATATTCTTACTATCTAAAAAGGTTTCTGTAAAAGCTTGAGGTAATCTACGGGATTTGAAATCTGTGGTGCCTTACTCCTGAGGGTGTGTATGGGACTTGATTGAGTGTGTATTTGTGTGCGTGTGTCTTTGAGAGAGGGAGACAGAGAGGGAGTCAAACAGACAAAAACAGAGAGTATGAAAGAAAGAATACATTTTTATGTATTTAATTTGTTTTTTAGGTTTTAGCTGTTGATTCATGTCTACCTTTAACTAGGTATTTAAACATTTGTATCATAACTGCAAAGGTTGTTGTTTTATTTTTTCACAATCTAATTCCACCCAAATTTATCCATCAAATAAACCTACTCATAACATTTTCGGCTTCAAGAAAAGTAAAAGAAATTTCCAAAACATAACATAAACGTAAAAAACAAAAATGACCTCCTGAAATAAAAAGAAAACGAATAAATAAAATATGGAATAACCAAATGAATTCAGACGACCAAGCATAAAAAAAAATTCCTCACTGAAGAAAGCGACACTCCCAAAAGCCGAACGACGTAATAATATAATCCAATCAGTTCAGCTGACAAGCCATCAGTTTTCTCGCGAGATCTGAATATTGACCAATCGGAAGGCAAAGATAAAATCATAATTAAACAGTGAAGGGAATCTCATTTATTTATGTTAGGATGTGTTGGGGGTGGGGGCGACATATGTAGGGTGTGGATGAAATGATGTTTTTTTGCTTTTTGTTTTTTGGGACGGGTAATAGATGAGGGTAGATAATAAAAATAAAAATAAAGATTAGGGGTTGGACTGAGTACGTGTCACTGTTGTTAGACAATTACTTGCGTCAGAAGATGAATATCAGAGAAAAAAGTACTAATCAGCTTCGTGGAAAATAAGGATAAAGATATTGAAAGAAGAGAAAATGAATGAAGAAAGCAGGAATGAAAAGGAGATTAAAGAAAAGAATGAATGAAAAAGAAGGAATTATTACAAAGAGTGCGCAATAAGGAAGGGAAGAAGAATTTCTGAAAAATCAAAGAATGAGAGATTACGGATAAAAAAGAAGGAATAAATGAAAAGTCTTAGAAAGAAAGAAAGAAAGAACGCAAGAAAGAAAGAAAGAAAGAAAGAAAGAAAGAAAGAAAGAAAGAACAAAAGTAGTGAATAGGCCAAAAAAAAGAAAGAAAGGGAAATCAAAGGAAAAAGAATGCGGCTCAAAGAAATAAAGAAAGAAAGAAAAGATGGAAAAATAAGGATTGGAAGTCACAAGAGATAAGCGAGATAAAAGAAAACAAAGGAAAAAAGAAACTTAGTTTGAAAGAAAGAAAGAAAGAAAGAAAGAAAGAAAGAAAGAAAGAACAATTCTAATGAATGAGCCAAAAAAGAAAGAAAGGGAAAACAAAGGAAAAAATGCAATTCAAAGAAAGAAAGAAAGAAACAAACAAACAAATAATGAAAATGTTACGAAAGAAAGAAAAGAGAAAGAAGAAAAGAAAGAAAGGAGGACAATAGGTTTTAAAAAGAAAGAATAACAATAATGATGATGAAGAGAAAGAAAGATGAATATACTTAGAAAGAAAGAAAGAATGAGTGTACGTAGAAAGAAAGAAAGAAAGAAAGAAAGAAAGAAGAAATGGGGACGAAAAAAAGAAGTGGAAGCTTTTAGAAAGAAAAAATATAAATATTAAGAAAGAAAGAAAGAAAGAAAGGAAGGAAGAAAATGAGTAAAAAAAGGAAGAAGGAAAAGAACAAAAGAAAGGAAGAAAATTTGTGAAAAGGAAGGAAGAAGGAAAAAACGAAAGAAAGGAAGAAAATGAGTAAAACGGATGGAAGAAGGAAAAGAAAGAAAGAAAGAAAGAATATAAGTAAAAAGTAAGGGAGAATGTAAAGAAAGAGAGAAATATAGACGGAAAGAATTTTAGTAAAAAGGAAAGAAGAATGAAAGGATTAAGAAAGAAAGAAAGAAAAAGAAACAGGAAAAGAAAGAAAGAAAAAGAAACAGGAAAAGAAAGAAAGAAAGAAAAAGAAACAGAAAGAAAGAAAGAAAGAAAGAAAAAGAAACAGGAAAAGAAAGAAAGAAAGAAAAAGAAACAGGAAAAGAAAGAAAGAAAGAAAAAGAAACAGGAAAAGAAAGAAAGAAAGAAAAAGAAACAGGAAAAGAAAGAAAGAAAGAAAAAGAAACAGGAAAAGAAAGAAAGAAAGAAAAAGAAACAGGAAAAGAAAGAAAGAAAGAAAAAGAAACAGGAAAAGAACGAAAGAAAGAAAAAGAAACAGGAAAAGAAAGAAAGAAAGAAAAATAAACAGGAAAAGAAAGAAAGAAAGAAAAAGAAACAGGAAAAGAAAGAAAGAAAGAAAAATAAACAGGAAAAGAAAGAAAGAAAGAAAAAGAAACAGGAAAAGAAAGAAAGAAAGAAAAATAAACAGGAAAAGAAAGAAAGAAAGAAAAAGAAACAGGAAAAGAAAGAAAGAAAGAAAAATAAACAGGAAAAGAAAGAAAGAAAGAAAAAGAAACAGGAAAAGAAAGAAAGAAAGAAAAAGAAACAGGAAAAGAAAGAAAGAAAGAAAAAGAAACAGGAAAAGAAAGAAAGAAAGAAAAATAAACAGGAAAAGAAAGAAAGAAAGAAAAAGAAACAGGAAAAGAAAGAAAGAAAGAAAAAGAAACAGGAAAAGAAAGAAAGAAAGAAAGAAAGAAAGAAAGAAAGAAGTAAATCGAAGTAAAAGAAAAGTGTATAAAGAAATAGAGAGAAAGAGACAAAGGAATAAATGGCGGAAAGATAAAACAATGAAGACGGAGAAGATAAGGAAGAATGAAAAAGAAAGAAGAAAAGGATGGAAAATATAAAGAAAGAAAAAACAGAATGGGAAAAGAAGAAAGAAAGAAAAGGAGAGAAAAAGTAAAATCTCAGAAAAACATCCGCAAGTCAGCCTCGCCAGGTTAGATTTTAGTTTTTCGCTCAGAATATGCACCTTCAAATAAAATGAATTCTATCGCTTCTCCGGCAAAAAAGATCTGAACATAAAACTGAATTTAACAGAGTTAACAATTAGTATCATTAAGTACACCAAAAAGTTAAAATAACACCTCCCCATTGTATCACTGATATATTTAAAGTCGGTGAATGGTAACAGGACGAAACCCAGTGGGTAAAAATCCAACGGACAAAAATCTGGCCCCTAATCCCAAAAGAACTTTTAACTGAAATTTTAATATCGAATTGAGACAATGATAACATCAACTGAGGTGTACAAGAAAGTTATTTCGATAATAAAACCTTTTATTTAAGCCCTGAATTCGGCTTAATATATATTCGTATACAATCTCTATGGTTTTGTGGCGGACTTCACCATTCACCACATTAATTTAACTTTAGATTACGAAACAAGACTGACATGGAAAAGGATAAGCAAAAGACATCGTTACTCATAAAATATGTATTTAACAAGATGTACAATATCAAACAACGATGTGAAGGAAAGCATGCATTTAAGTAAGAAAAGGTTGAATAAAACAAGAATTGTCTCTCTTTAACTGTTATTTTAGTATTTCAAAGTTCACTGGAAGAATGTTTATGAGAGTCTCTTTATAATGACTGTTCTTAAAAGATTTGCTGTGTAAGAGAAGGTTATGTGAGTGTATACAGGGAATGTTCAGCACGTGAGTGGTGTGTGTGAGTGAGAAGGTTGGCGAATGGTTTCAACTGTCGTGGATTCGTTTGGCAGCTGAATTCTCACTAATTAGCTAAGAAAAATTCTTACTTAAATAAGTGACTATAGACTCCAGATCGCTGCGCGGGAAGAATTATTCTTCACGTGCAGACGATCTGATTGGTTAGCATTGACCAATCAGCGAGCGAGCTTTGGGGAAACTTAAGAAAGCTTCTGTGATCCGTTTCTCCCAAAAGTGCACAAAACTGACTATTTAAAAATAGAGCGATTACAAAATTGTCGCATTGCTGCGATTTGTAAATTGCCTATAGTAATATAGTGATGATTAATTAACCCATGAATGCTTGGCGTTGTATGTGAGTTGTATTTTTGTATGTAAGGATGTATGTACGTGCATAATAGATCCGCACGGTTTGTCTATATTTGGCGTAAACGTTAAAAAGAAACACTTTTCTGAAGGATTTCTTCACATAAAGGCGATACGCTATACACTCGGACTCCTTAACTATGAAATATATCGAATATGAGACCGTAGCATTGTTAGAAAACATCTTTGAGTGCTTGGATCGATTTACTATGAATTTCTGTTGGAAATATAGCGGACCTATAAACCTGTAAAGTACGAAACAGAAACACATATTGTTATACATATAAGTATATACCGGCTGTAAAAACACAAACACACACACACACACACACATACACACACACACACACACACACATATATATATATATATATATATATATATATATATATTATATATATATATATATATTTATATATATATTGTGTGTATTTAGGCAGCCTTTTTTCATTGATGCATGTTTCATTAAATTGTTTCATTTTCACTTAATGTTTCATTAAATTGTTTCATTTTCACTTACATGTGCCACACCTCCGCTTTCTTTAATATCATTGGTTAATAAATACATGATACTTATTATAGGACAATTTAACCATCGCAGGTAATTCAAATTTTTCTCTAAAATCACGGATTGGTCCATTTCCTGACCAATCGCGTATTTTATTATCTTTTCTATATTTTTGGCGCCAAGCCATCCGGAGCCTAAAACTTGTTATATAAAGAATCTCGCTGTTTGCCAGCGGCAGTAGCAGTTCAATTCTTGGAAAATAAGGCACGGCGCTATATTGACATTTTAATTCTTAATTATTACTAATTCAAGTAATCATACTAAATCTTGTTGATATCACTATGAACATTACATCTTTCTACACTGATAAAACACTGTGGAACTATTCTTTATTTAGCTAAGACTTCAATTGAACTTTGTAGTTAAATTACATTCAATTTTGTATTCAACATTTATTAGCTAAAATTACCCTTTTTATTAATGGAAAAAGGGAAGCAACTTTCTTTATACTTATTGTTGAAATTTGTATACCATTGTTAATACAATATTATTAATGTTCACTGAGCTTGATTATTTTTCTCTCGTGTATTGTTGTTCATAAATTAATGTAGGGTGTTGTTTTACAAGAACACGGCCTTCTTTGATATTGCTTATATCATGGTGACCCTAGCCAACATACGACACCCCTACAAAATAATATAGACAAGTGTTGTCTATTGATTTTATGTAAATTTTTTTCATATCGTCTGATAAGTATAATAACATTATCATTAAACGAAGAAAGAAAATCACAATATTGATACATCTTTTTTAATCCAATCTAAGCTTTCGGCTTACATAAGCCATTATCGAAGATGACAATTAGAGTACAATATATTAAGCAATACACGGAAAAGAAAGTGATGGTAGTCTGTTTCTGTTTACATGGAAGATTTCGAAGCAACGATAAACACGTGCGTATAAGCACCGCAGCTCATGACGTCACACATGACCACGCGAGAGTGAATTCGAGAAGTATTAAGTATGGGAAGCCGTTGGTGTAAACCAATGTTATCAGTTATAGGCATTTAAGAATATTTGTGGAGATTTCATAGTTTATTTTTTCAGGTTTCAACTGTTTTATGTATATAGCTTCAAGAATTTTTAGTTTCTGTTTATTATTTTCATGTTTAAGTATAGTTGTGATTTCAGCAAGGATTTTCTGGAATTGTGTATGCGGTCAGGCATGTTGTTTTAAATGCCTAATATATATATATATATATATATATATATATATATATATATATATATATATATATATATATACTAACATTAATACTCCTTTCAGATAGCTCAACTTGTAGATATGGCAAAACAAATCGGTACCCGAGAAAAAAAATTGGAAATAAAAAAAAGGAAGTACTAAAACATCCGAACAGGGCGAAATAAATCAACCAGTGACTTAAGTCTTTAGTCCAAAGAAAGAAACCCCAAGCAAGTAGTAAGACTAAAACGTAGAGTGCTCAATACGCTAAGCAGAGCGGGGATAACTAAAATAAATCTCAAAGAGCCAGGAAAACCTACCTAAGTCCTCAAGTCATGTGGTTTCTATTTCCTGTTTGATATACACGCACAGACACACACACACACACACACACACACACACACACACACACACACACACACACACACACACACACAGGCAATATATATATATATATATATATATATATATATATATATATATGGAAAATAAAGCATAATATTTTTTTAAAATTCACATTACTTCCAAAAACATTTGCAGTTTCTCTCTTCTTTTTAATATACACACTTTTCTCTCGTTGGAACTACTATAACGTCTTCCTTTTACACACACACACACACACACACACACACACACACACACACACACATATATATATATATATATATATATATATATATATATATATATATATATAAAATATAAAATATATATATATAAAATATAAAATATATATATATATATAAAATATAAAATAAATCCTAAAGCGACTGGGAAACCTATCAGCTTTTCATGAAGATCCGTTTAGGTGAAACCTAGGTAGGTTTTCCTGGCTCTTTAGTATTTATTTTGTATGTTTCATATATATATATATATATATATATATATATATATATATATATATATATATATACCGGTTGTTACAGCATAATTGTCCATCCCACAAAAAGTTTCATATTTAAAAGATCAATAAAATAATTAGGTTTCTTTTTTCCCATCTTGACACCATTTTTCGTATGAATCCCTGAAAAACCCTTTGCGTTATTCAGCTAGAAAGAGAACAACGTGTTTCAGCCCCACTATATCTTCCCAACTGAGCAGAGGAAAAAGATAATCCAGGCTTTCAATAATGGTACCAACATTCATACTCTCTCTTCCACCTTGGAAGTCCATTCAAGAACAATCAAGAGAACTGCGAATAAGTTTAAAAAAGAGGGAACAGTAGAGAGAAAAAGTGGATGAGGAGGCGAGAACAGGAAGAGGGATCATGATTTCAACTTAGAGCTAAAGAGATCAATTAGAAAAGATCCAACTCAATCTATAAGACGTCCAGCACATGAGAGAGAAAATATTCGGCATTTATTCACAAAGCCTTTTTTACTACAGTCCGTTGAAATTTATAAAATCTCTCTTTTCAAAGAGTTTTTCAAGAAAATACTTTTCTCAACTCAAGTAGACTTTTCCTTCCAAGCCTTTTGTTTGAAGTAGTGTGGAATGTCAACGTCTTGATGATGTCATCATTTTCTCTTCCACATATAAATTTTTCTTAAAAGAATTTTTCAGGTAAATAGGTTTCTCAAGTCCAGTAGCTGTTATCATTGTTTCCAGTATTGATGGGCCGTTTCCTTCCTAACCTTTTGTTTGGAGTAGTGTGGAATGTCAACGTCTTGATTAGGTCATTTCTTTTCTCTTCGGGTTCCGTTATATCCATTTCATCTGTTGCTGGTATTGGAAGTCTTCAAGTGATGTGGTTTCTATTTTCTGTTACTGTTCATTGGGATTCTGTAGCGCCAGGCTGTAGGTTCAAAGACTAATGGTCCGCGCAAAAATTCACAGGCTTCAATGGATCAAAGGCATTTTTATATCTGTTAGGTATATATATATATATATATATATATATATATATATATATATATATATATATATATATATATATATAAATATATATATTACATGAATCATTCATACAAAAAGCAGATAGTAAAGTTAATGATATAAATGACGGGAAAACATCTTCGCAAACAAATTTATTAAGTTACATTAACCCACGAATCTGTAGATGAATGTTATGATTCCTGTTTTTAATAAATTCCAGTAGCATAAGGTCTTTTTATACAAGTACTTTCGTCTGTTCATACAGACATCATCAGGTATGGAAATAGATTTGTTTTTTACATCCAGGTAATAACGGGACAACGAAAGAATAGATGTAATCCGAAATATGTTTTTTAGATATGTGTTATTGTTAACGGTAAGAAATTTTGGAGCGTGCGCTGAGGTTGAATTTTTTTTTTAAATTTAAGAGTGTGCATTTTTGTACTAATATGGTAATAAGAGAATTCTTTTGTTGTAGCAGTTTTTTCAGTCGATGTGGCATGAACTAAATTGATCAATAAATAGAGGAATGTCGCAGTTATTATCCGAAAGTTGCACGTCGGATCAGTTCTTTTAAAATTAAGTATGTAGTGCAGTTCAATTTATATTACATGAATCATTCATACATACATACATACATATATATATATATATATATATATATATATATACATATGTATGTATAAGGCTCAAACACTAATATTCCATGGTTATAATTTATTACATTGGAATCGTAATCACGATCCAATTTATCAGACCTACAAATTCAAAAAGCTATACACACACGCACACACACACACACACACACACACACACATATATATATATATATATATATATATATATATATATATATATATATATAATATGGATAAAACAACTGAAAAAAAATTGGGTGTTTTTTTTTGCGAAAGTATTTATTTATCTGTTTTTATATATATTTAATATTTCAGACCACCTCGGTCCTTCCTCAGAAATTAATTGAATTACTGTATTTGGGAGTTTGTTATATATATATATATATTATTATTATTATTTTATAATTATGTTTAAGTTTTTTAATTTTATATATTTATATAAAGGCATTTTTAACCATTGATCTTAGCAAGAGGTTGTATAGGTCAGGGTATTCCCTGATTTCTGCAGTTAGCAGTTCAGCGTGTCTGGGAATTTTCGCAAAATTGCTGCAAATAATTAGACAAGGATCGATATTTTTTCTCTTTCTACGAACGGAAACTCTGCACCAACAGAAAATCAGAATGGTACCAAACATTGGTTTTCGATCAATAATTTGGAATGCTGATGTAACATGTCACCCAGGCTAATCAATATCAGATATTTGAACATAACGTAATGTCTATCAAAAAACTTTGATCAAAGATATATGTGATGATCCTATTTATACTCGGCAAACTGGATATTCCAAAGTAAATTATGCACTTGGTGTCACTGGCGAACATAAAAAGACCCAGTCGTCAAGATGGTAACCTAATAGTCAACAAGTGCAAAATCGTGCCTCAAAGGATGCCAGGAAGAGCTTCAACATAAAAAGAAGTGAACCCAGCTGAAATGAGATAACCCAGTGAGAGGAAATCATATAAATATCTAATCTACGAGGGCAGACGTCAGAATCATCGCAAAGTATTGGTTCGGCCGAAGTTAATTTGAATGAGAAAAATCAATAAACATAAACATTTGTTTGTTTCACCTCAAGCAAGTCTATACTGCCGCTAAAACGCAAGCGTTTACTGCGGGTAAAAAAAATAAAATGAAAAAAGATGTTAATGCAAAGTTGAAATAATAGACAGAGAACATCACCGGAAAATACGAAAACTTAAGGAATCAGCATATATGCTAGGCTAGAAAACTCACCTGAGCCGCCCAAACGTAGAGATGATAAGATATGGGAACTCGTAATACAGAGAGCTAGATAAAGAAAAACAACAATAACAAAAAATAAACCCCCCAAATTCACTCACTAATGACCCCCAGAACACATGGCCCACTGGATAAAAGCATTGGTTGATCCATCCAGAAGTGACCCACAGAAGGAACGAAAAACTTGGAGAGTTAAGTTAGCAAGGGAGATGAAGGCCCTGACCTAGACGTCGTGAATACGGCAATAATGATAAGGACAACAGTTTGAACAACGTAAATAATGTAAATAGTTACCATACCAGATCTCAGAAATATAGGCAGGTCCCAAAGAAGGCCGGAGCATGGAACGGCCGAAACGCCGTCAATATGACAATAAAGTTGAGGACAACAGTCCGAACAAAGTAATTAGTGTAAATAGTTCGAATACCAGATCTCAGAAATAAAGGCAGATCCTGACGAAGGCCGGGGCGTGCAACGGTCGAAACGCCGTGGATATGGCAATAAAGATGAAGACAACAGTCAGAACAACGTAAGTAGTAAAAATAGTTACAATATCTCATCTGAGAAATATGGACAGATCTTGAAGAAGGGTGTAAAATGCAGCAGTCGAAACGTGGTGAATATGGCAATAAACATGAGGACAACAGTTCGACCAACGTAAACAGTGTAAATAGTTACTATACCAGATCTCAGAAATATAGGCAGGTCCTGAAGAAGGCCGGAGCGTGCAACGGTCGAAACGCCGTGAATATGTCAATAAAGATGACGACAACAGTCCGAACAAGGTAATTAGTGTAAATGTTTAGAATATCAGATCTCAGAAATATAGGCAGATTCTGAAGAAGGCCGGAGCATGCAACAGTCGAAACGTTGTGAATATGGAAATAAAGATGAGGACAACAGTTCAAACAATGTAAATAGTGTAAATAGTTATAATACCTTACCTCAGAAATATAGACAGATCCTGAAGGAGTCCAGAGCGTACAACGGCCGAAACGCCGAGAATATGGCAATAAAAATGATAACATTCCGAACAATGAAAACAGTGTAAATAATTACAATACCTGATCTCAGAAATCTGGACAGATCCTGAAGAAGGCCGGAGCGTAAAATAACCGAAACATCGTGAATATGACAATAAAGATGAGGACAACAGTCCGAACAACGTAAATAATGAAAATAGTTACAATATCACAAATATAAGCAGATCCTGAAGAAGGCCGGAGCATGTAACGGTCGAAACGCCGTAAATATGGCAATAAAGATGAGAACAACAGTCCGAACAACGTCAATAGTGTAAATAGTTTCTACATCGCATCTGAGAAATATAGACAAATCTTGAAGAAGGCCGGAGCGTACAACAGCCGAAACGTCGTATATATGGCAACAGCCGAACAACGTAAATAGGGAAAATAGTTACAATATCTGATCCCAGAAATTTAGTCAGAGGTAGACAAAACGCTTAAACTTTTGAAGATTTTATGTCTTATGTGAGAACGTAGGAAGAGGCATTTACAGAAGCAAGAATTGCCAAAAAGAAAGAATTTTTTTTTTAGTTATTTCACCCCAAGTAAGAAAATTAAGTCATTTAAACGCAATTGGGGGTTGTTGTTTGTTTTCTCATGCTCTCGCAGAGAACATGACAAAACAAACACCAACCCCCAAAATAAACACTATTAAGAACAATTTAAGATTAAGTGCATTTTTAACGGCATATAAACCCTTCAGAGTCATTTTATGCCCAAACTGGTTTATTTAGGGAAAATGAACAATCTTTGTTTTATATATATATATATATATATATATATATATATATATATATATATATATATATATATAAAGTGAACATAGAAGTCAACAATTAGAGACGACAGTGTGTTTCATGCTTGATGCAATCGACAGGCCACATCTAGCATGAAAACAGACTGTCGCCTCTAAGTGTTCACTTTTATATTTACACACGCTCTATCTCTGATATAGATCACTTTATCCCATAAATATAGTACACCTTAAGACTATATTTCTTCATATATATATATATATATATATTCTTTTTTTTCAGTTATGATCCAACTGATTTCAGGAATTTTATAATTCTATTTATTTTAATATTTTCGAATAGTTCTTTTAGGCCTTGAAGAAATTCTGTCTTTTAGAGTAAAGATAAATGTATTCAATTAGAAAATATTTTACTGTATACTGGGTTTGGCATGCCAGGAATCATAGAACTGTTTCTTCTTTCGGTCAGGATGAATGCGTCATTTTAGTGTGACCTATTGGCAGTCGTATTGTGATAACCTCTTCCCTTCGGGATTTTCCATAATGACAGGGGTTCCCCCCTGGGCGTTGGTAAGACTGTCTTTAGTTTATTTTGCCTTTTTCAACTCCATTGTTCCTGCCATTGATTTTGCATGTATTTCATAATTATTGATTATAAGTCAGTCTGTGGGAATTGGTAATTTTCAGTAGCTACACTTAATGCCCGTTTAGTACTTTTATCTGGTCTATCATGGCTAGGAATCCAGATGAACAGATTTTTGGTGGGGAGTAGATCGAGCATGCATTTTCTCCCCTATTATTTTAGCTATCAAAGAATTTTCTAGCTTTCTTGTTTTTGTTAGATATTAATTTTAATATAGAATCAGAAAAAATGATAAAGATTTTTCTTTGCTGATCACGAGCTGTATCTATCGCTCTGACATCTGTACCAAATATTGAGGTTTCATTTGGGAGACTTCTTTTTTTGAATTGCTGCATTATCAAAAATAACTACACAATGAAAATCAAATAAGAACAATAATAAAAAAAAGAAGAAAGAAAATAACGATTGACATTGGATTTAAATTTTTGAAGATTAAAGTTGACAGGAAAGCAAGAAGCCGGAAGAGAGTCCCACAATTGAGAAGTGCGAGAGAAGAAACTCTTAGCATAGAACTTACGGTTACATCCAGCCATTTCAAATATAAAATGATGAGACCTTGCCGCCAATCAAGTACTGCGTGTATATTCAGAAAGTTTAGGTACCTAAAAGAGGAAGGTAATATTTATTTTGTTATAATACAAAAATGTGACACAAGACCAAGAGGAGGGATAGGGGAGGCTGATCTTCAGTCTGTCTTATCTTAAAACTTAACTAGCCACAATTACTGACGCAAACATACCACAGTATTCCTTAAACCAAAACAACAGATTCTTACTTACCATTCTCACTACAGTCACCATAATACCCCAGGGTCTCTATGAAGTTCTAACTAGTTCCCATATGTACAATTTGTAAGGGGGGGGGAATAAAAATAACAACATTTAAAAATTAAACCCCAATGAATAATTATTTATATACAAGAAACTAAACAATCGAGAAAAGTTCATCTGAACAATTACCATGAAAGTATTTACAAAAAAGGTACAGAGAAGCTATGTTATGGCAGCATTAAACTGACTGAAGCTGAGATGCCAGGTCAGGACCGATGACATTGCTGATTCTTTGGATTTTATCAAGAATCTCTAAATATATAGCAGGAACACCAGACCAGATGTGACAGTAATATACTCTGCCAAAATATATGACAACTTCATCGGATACAGTGCAGGAAGTCATGCAAACAGTGAGACTTTTTCGAGATTAAAGTTGACTGGGAAGCAAGAAGCTAGAAGAGATTTCCACAAGCGAGAAGTGTGATAGAAGAAACTGTTAGCATAGAACTTACGGTTGCATCTCGCCATTTCAACTGTAAAATGACGAGACCTTGTTGCCATCTAGTACTGTGCTGAAGTTCATGCTGTCTTGGTGCCATAGAGGAAGGTAATATTTATTTTGAATAATACAAAAATGTGCCACAAGGCCAAAAGAAGGGATAGGGGAAGACTGATCTTCAGTCTGTCTTATCTTAAAACTTAGCTAGCCACAATTACTGATGCAAACATACCACAGTATTCCTTAAACCAAAACAACAGATTCTTACTTACCATTCTCACTACAGTCACCATAATACCTCGGGGTCTCTATGAAGTTCTAACTAGTTCCCATATGTACAATTTGTAAAGTGGGTAATTAAAATAACAAAATAACTCATGGGCAAATTTTAATTCAGGCGGATCATATGTGTAAACATATTTAGCATAGAACAAGAGAAGAAACTGTTAGCATAGAACCTACGGTTACATAGCCATTTTAAATCTAAGTGGACATAAAGGTGGGGGATCATTTCTATATTACAATTAATATGTAAACTCATCCCTCTCTTTATGGTCACGGTAGTTTTTATACATTTATATTCCACAGATTGTAAATATGTATAAAAGTAAAAGAAAAGAAGCAACAATCGAAATCTCAGTCCACGACCATTATTATTTTATATTATTATTATAAAATTTTTTTTTTTTTTTTAATCATTTCACCCCAAGCAAAGCAATAAAGCCGCTAAGACGCAAGGGATTACTACGTGTTAGAAAAAAGAGAAAATGTAATTAAGGAGATTAATAAAAAAAACTAGGATTAAGGACAGTATTTACATTAGTCGGACTATTGTCCTCATCTTTGTCGCCATATTTGTCACAACGTTTCGGCCGTTGTACGCTCCGGCCTTCTTCAGGTGGTTGACATTCTGTACACAAACAACACCTTTCTGTCAGACTGAATGAGGTCATTGACTGATTCGATCACCTCAGGAGACTTCACTTCTGTAGGCCTCCCAGGCCTGTCTTCATCCCCAACACTGCTCCGTCCTTCTTTAAACAATTTAGCCCACTTGTAGACATTTTTTGGCTGAAACATGTGGCACCATACACAGTTGACATTCTCCTATGAATTTCAACTGGTTTGCACCCTTCAGCAACCAAAAACTTGATAACTGACCGCTGTTCAATCCTGGAGCATGCTTATAGTGGTCGGCCATCTTTGTTAATCGCCAAAACTTTCAAAGTTTTTTTTTAATCTGCAAAAGAAATTAAATCCATGTGAAAAAGAAGTAAAAAAAAAAAAAAAAAAAAAGAGTAAGCTTCTATCTGTATTAGAAGTCCTTATACCGAAAAATTCAACTTATTTATTGAATGACCCTCGTAGAACTTGTTGACTTCAGAAGAAATTCTTTTTGCAAAATGAAACATGATATGTTTCCTTGAATCCCAAATACTTCAGACTTTAATTTCTGGTGTACATTTTCAAGAACTAAGAAATATTTTTCAGAATTACCCTACCTCCCACTAAAAAAGAAGATGGATACTTGTTTACTATACCTATGTGTACAATTTTTACTTTTGTGCCAATCAAATCTTTTCTTCCTTTTTTTTAAACCCTCATGCAAACCAAATTTATGTCTACCATCTTAAATTGCGCGCAAACCAAACCTATTTTTGCATCTTTGTCTAACGCAAATGTCTACCGATTCTGATTCGCGCCCAAACCAAATCTGTTAACATCTTTTCGCTCTATTTCAAACCCAAATAATTAAAAAATGTTATATGTTGGATTACGGCCACTAGGTGTAGAGCTGAAAAAGTGTCAAACAGTGACACACTGCCATCATTATAATCTTTATAGAATTTTCCTTTATATATATATATATATATATATATATATATATATATATATATATATATATATATATATATATATATATATCTTATGCAGTGCTACATTAGAACATGCACATATCCACTACAAATTTGTACATTTTTGTTTCAGCGTCAAAAGAAGGGAAAACCTTTTTTAGACAACTCGTCAGGTGGGGAATCACAGTTTAGTAACACCGTGATTCTCCACCTGACGAGACGTCTAAAAAAGGTTTTCCCTTTTCTTGACGTTCAAACAAAATGTACAATTCTGTAGTGGATATGTGCATATTGTAAAGTAAAGTAACAATGCATAAGATAAATAAATATTTAAGGCTCTGCTTTTTGTATTGAGCATTATTTTTAATTTAATGTTTTGAACGCTGTAATCCTACTGTTCGTTCTCCTACACTTTGATATATATATATATATATATATATATATATATATATATATATATATATATATATATAACAACATATATATATATATATATATATATATATATATATATATATATATATATATATATATATATATAACAACACACCAGCTAAGTCAAAATTACAAAGAACGAACATTATCTATGAGTTCAAATGCCCCTTAAGGAACTGTGTTCCTGATCAAACCGGACTCATGAATAATTACATCGGTTACACAACAACATGCTTATCCAGACGACTTACGTTGCACCTATCTGACCACAGCTCCATTAGAACGCATTTAAACACGCACACAAATTTACCAGCCTCGATTAGAAACATACTAGTTGAAAACACAAATATATTAACTGCATCCACCTGCAAAAAAAGATTTTAAATAATGGAGGCTTTAATAATAAAAATGAAAAAGCCAACTCTTAACAATATTAACTACGAATAAGGCCACAATGTGCTAACCCTATTCGGAAATTAAAAACATCCCTACTACACACTAAGACATACACATAATGCACACACTTAATTAAGCGAAAAAATCGATTTATCCTTGATAATGGCTAAAGGTATAGCCGAAAGAGGTCGGAAACGTAAAACATTTGGACAGTTCTTACACACCCTTTGTCCTGTAAAGATAGCTCTTGTTCGAACACAAGAAAAATTAAATAAAAAGCTCAATCCTAGTAACTTGTCTGTCGTTTTTAATGAAACATGCATATATATATATATATATATATATATATATATATATATATATATATATATATATATATATATATATATATATATATATATATATATATAATCTTTCCTTTATATATCTTTGTCACTTTTTATTCAACTTTTACAATCAAAACATCCGGTAGAGAAAAATGGACGCTAAATTACGTCGCGTGTTCTCATCTTATGCAAGTTTAAGAATTGGTTTTCTATTTTTTAGTATTTTAATATGGCGTAGATTACTGTAGAAATTCTAATTCTGAGTTGTAACAACCGTTCTGAAGTTAAATTGCTCTAAGGACCACTAAAATATTACCTTGGACCCCCAATTTGCTACTTTTTTTTCTGTGGACCCCAAATTACGCTACATTAACTCCAGGGTCCGTATGGATCCAGGTTGAGAACCACTGATGTAGTGGAAGGAAATCCATGATTGTTAGTTGCCTTGCGCTCATAACCAAAACACGTAAAAGCTATGGTAGTAAACCCTGAAGGCTGTTCACCGTCAACAACATTCCGTTAACTACAGTCGAGCCGTCACCAAATACGTTCTTTTGTATCCTGTCGGTACGGCCGAGAGAGGAAAGCCATGTGGTAAGGCAACGTACGACTTTGATATGCCATCAACCAGTCCTGCGCCCTGAAGACGTCACTCCCGTGTGACTCCCAAAGGACTGAATTTTAACTGAAAAGGGCGCTACCTTATCTCGCGTTACAAACGGATGCCTATGTCCAGACAGCAACCTTGTTCAGTAATCCTCTATCTTGAGTGGCTCTTGTGCCTTGTACTGGGTGAACATTGATAAAAAATAAATAAAAGATAGCAGTTACGTTACCCACACATATATTACTCATTGTTTTGTTTGTTAATAGTTAATATCGCCCATGGACAACGTGGGCAGATCATGTCTTTTATTCATGCCGATAAATAGAGTACATGAAAAAGATGGATTCTTATTTTTAGCCGGTGAGTTTATTTGCCATTTTTCGAAAGCACCAGCACTAATCAATAAGCAAAACGATTGGCAGACTGATCGAAGTAACTCCTATGGCTTGTCAAATTAATTTCCGTTTTTTTTTTCTTTACATTTTTTAAGCTTTTGAGTAAGATGAAGGAATATAACATTTTTGGTTTTTATTTATGGTTTTCAAATAGCGAAAAAAAAAATTGTTATTCCGAATTCTAAGAGGAAACATGTGGGTTCACTGACAGTCAAATTCGAAAAGGCCAGAAAGAGTAATCGTCATTCCGTCCATTTATGAAGAACGCGTGTAGACGCCATTCTAGTGCACGGATGTCATTACAAAATGGCGGCGCATAAAAGTCAGGAGAGAGTTTGTTTTTTCTTTCACTTTTTTTTTTCCTTATTTATTTGTTTCTTTATTTTAATGTTTTGCTTTATTATTTGCGATTGTTTCGTTTAGATTTTATTTCGAAGTTCAGTCGGTGTGAAAAATAGGGCAGCAATCGAATCGATTCAGCCATTTGCAGGAGAGAGAACACTGCGTCATAATCAAACATATCCGGTCAATTTGCGATTGGACTCAAACAACGTCAACTTCTGACGCCAAGAGAAAGCATTGGATCGCCGCTTTTTTCTCTTTTTTTTTCTTGCAATTTGTTCTTGTTTACTTCACACACACACACACACACACACACACACACACACACACACACACACACACACACACACACACACACACACACACACAGAAAACAGCTTAAAATCGTTTTGTGTCAGACCCACTGTCTTCTCAACCGAGCAATGGTGAGAGGAAAAGGACCATTCAGGTCTTCAGTAATGGTACGAACATTCATACTTTGGCCTCCATCTTTAAATTTCATACAAGAACCATCAAAAGAACGGTGAATAAGTTTAAAAAAGAGGAAACGATAGAGAGAAAAAATAGATCAGGGGGTCAAAAACAGGAATAGGGATGATTATTTCAATTTAGAGCTAAAGAGATCAATTAGAAAAGATCCAACTCAATCTATAAGACGTTCGACATGTGAGAGAGGAGTTTCAGTGAAACGTATGAGAAGAAGAAGAAGAAGAAGAAGAAGAAGAAGAAGAAGAAGAAGAAGAAGAAGAAGGAGGAGGAGGAGGAGAAGGAGGACGCCAAGAATTCGCGAGGAAAATGAAGGAACGAAAAAGAAGAAGAAAAAGAAGAAGACGAAAGAGAAGAAGAAAAAAGAAGGTAAAAAGAAGTCTCGAGGAAGAAATCACAAAGACAAGAAGAAGAAGAAAAGGAGAAGAAGAAGAAAAGGAGAAGAAGAAGAAGAAAAAATGGAAGAAGAAAAAAAAGAAAGTAAAAAGAAGGCTCGAGGAAGAAATGACAAAGACAAGAAGAAGAAGAAAAGGAGAAGAAGAAGAAGATTGAAGAAGAAGAAGAAGAAGAAAAAGAAGAAGAAGAAGAAGCAGATGAAGAAGAAGAAGGAGGAGGAGGAGGAGGAGAAGGAGGACGCCAAGAATTCGCGAGGAAAATGAAGGAACGAAAAAGATGAAGAAAAAGAAGAAGACGAAAGAGAAGAAGAAAAAAGAAGGTAAAAAGAAGTCTCGAGGAAGAAATCACAAAGACAAGAAGAAGAAGAAAAGGAGGAGAAGAAGAAGAAATTGAATATGAGCAAAGAAGAGGGCAGAAAGAAGAAATAGTAAGAGGAGGAGGTGGATGGGGGTAAGAGGAGGACAAAAGGGTAAATGGGAGCCATAGAAAGGAAGAAGAAACATTGAAAAGAAAAGCGAAATTCAAACCAAAACACACGGCGTCTATAACGATCCATTCTTCTCGACAACACATAAAGCCGCCTGACGCGTGCATTCATTCGCCGACGCAAATGGCCGGATACGAGCGAAAACTTCAAATGTCACGAAAACTTGTCGAAGGAACTCGTCCACTTTAAGTATCCAAATCACTGTTCTTCTTCCTTTCAGATTGTCTGATAAAAATTAAAATTAAAGTTTAAAAAGGAAGCCGAAATAGGCAGGTCAGATGATCCGCAAAATCGATCTACAAAAAATATAGTATTTGATAAGCCGACTGAAAAAATGCAGTGGTCAACACTGTATTTATTATGAAGTGGACAAAGTCCGACACTTATTTAAAGACATTTTTATGTTTATACATACAAGTATTTAAGTAAATGCTCTGTTTTCCTAATAAACAGTATTAACAACATTTACCGACCTGAATGTCCGAGAAATTGTCATAGAAAATATTCGTTCTCCGACAGAAATCGAAACTGTATCCTATACGGAACCGTTATATAGCCTGACGTGCCTTAACCGTTTCGGCCACAGAGGAGCGTTCGGATAGCAAGGTTGATTTTACTGTTTTTGAACTACAATTCTCCATGATTTTCTCTTGTACATTCATATCTGCTCAATGCGTATCCAAATGTAAACAAATGACGTCACACATTATGAAATCGACAAAGTTCGACAATTATTTTAAAACCTTTTATATGTGGCTCAAAGGGTTTGCGGATCACTGAAAAGTGCACTATTGCACAATGACAACCAGTTTGCCTCTGAACACCACACTCACTGGACGACACTGAATGAGAAATCTGAAGCAGTGAAGTATGTGCTTGATTGGTTTGGTTTATTTTGCATTACGGGACATCAACCTCAATGGGTTATTTAATGCCGACAACATTTTTAGGATAGATTCGTAAGAATAGAATATGTATTCTTTAGTTTAGATTGGTTTGGTTTATTTTGTTTTACGGCATATCAACCTCAATGGGTTATTTAATGCCGACAACATTTTTACGATAGATTCGTATGAATAGAATATGTATTCTTTGGTTTTGATTGGTTTGGTTTATTTTGTTTTACGGCATATCAACTTCAATGGGTTATTTAATGCCGACAACATTTTTAGGATAGATTCGTAAGAATAGAATATGTATTCTTTGGTTTAGATTGGTTTGGTTTATTTTGTTTTAAGGCATATCAACCTCAATGGGTTATTTAATGCCGACAACATTTTCAGGATAGATTCGTATGAATAGAATATGTATTCTTTGGTTTAGATTGGTTTGGTTTATTTTCTTTTACGGCATATCAAACTCAATGGGTTATTTAATGCCGACAACATTTTTACGATAGATTCGTATGAATAGAATATGTATTCTTTGGTTTTGATGGGTTTGATTTATTTTGTTTTACGGCATATCAACTTCAATGGGTTATTTAATGCCGACAACATTTTTAGGATAGATTCGTAAGAATAGAATATGTATTCTTTGGTTTAGATTGGTTTGATTTATTTTCTTTCACGGCATATCAACCTCAATGGGTTATTTAATGCCGACAACATTTTCAGGATAGATTCGTATGAATAGAATATGTATCCTTTGGTTTAGATTGGTTTGGTTTATTTTCTTTTACGGCATATCAACCTCAATGGGTTATTTAATGCCGACAACATTTTTACGATACATTCGTATGAATAGAATATGTATTCTTTGGTTTTGATGGGTTTGATTTATTTTGTTTTACGGCATATCAACTTCAATGGGTTATTTAATGCCGACAACATTTTTAGGATAGATTCGTAAGAATAGAATATGTATTCTTTGGTTTAGATTGGTTTGGTTTATTTTCTTTTACGGCATATCAACCTCAATGGGTTATTTAATGCCGACAACATTTTCAGGATAGATTCGTATGAATAGAATATGTATCCTTTGGTTTAGATTGGTTTGGTTTATTTTCTTTTACGGCATATCAACCTCAATGGGTTATTTAATGCCGACAACATTTTTACGATAGATTCGTATGAATAGAATATGTATTCTTTGGTTTTGATTGGTTTGGTTTATTTTGTTTTACGGCATATCAACTTCAATGGGTTATTTAATGCCGACAACATTTTTAGGATAGATTCGTATGAATAGAATATGTATCCTTTGGTTTAGATTGGTTTGGTTTATTTTCTTTTACGGCATATCAACCTCAATGGGTTATTTAATGCCGACAACATTTTCAGGATAGATTCGTATGAATAGAATATGTATCCTTTGGTTTAGATTGGTTTGGTTTATTTTCTTTTACGGCATATCAACCTCAATGGGTTATTTAATGCCGACAACATTTTTACGATAGATTCGTATGAATAGAATATGTATTCTTTGGTTTTGATTGGTTTGGTTTATTTTGTTTTACGGCATATCAACTTCAATGGGTTATTTAATGCCGACAACATTTTTAGGATAGATTCGTAAGAATAGAATATGTATTCTTTGGTTTAGATTGGTTTGGTTTATTTTCTTTTACGGCATATCAACCTCAATGGGTTATTTAATGCCGACAACATTTTCAGGATAGATTCGTATGAATAGAATATGTATCCTTTGGTTTAGATTGGTTTGGTTTATTTTCTTTTACGGCATATCAACCTCAATGGGTTATTTAATGCCGACAACATTTTTACGATAGATTCGTATGAATAGAATATGTATTCTTTGGTTTTGATTGGTTTGGTTTATTTTGTTTTACGGCATATCAACTTCAATGGGTTATTTAATGCCGACAACATTTTTAGGATAGATTCGTATGAATAGAATATGTATCCTTTGGTTTAGATTGGTTTGGTTTATTTTCTTTTACGGCATATCAACCTCAATGGGTTATTTAATGCCGACAACATTTTCAGGATAGATTCGTATGAATAGAATATGTATCCTTTGGTTTAGATTGGTTTGGTTTATTTTCTTTTACGGCATATCAACCTCAATGGGTTATTTAATGCCGACAACATTTTCAGGATAGATTCGTATGAATAGAATATGTATTCTTTGGTTTAGATTGGTTTGGTTTATTTTCTTTTACGGCATATCAACCTCAATGGGTTATTTAATGCCGACAACATTTTTACGATAGATTCGTATGAATAGAATATGTATTCTTTGGTTTTGATGGGTTTGATTTATTTTGTTTTACGGCATATCAACTTCAATGGGTTATTTAATGCCGACAACATTTTTAGGATAGATTCGTAAGAATAGAATATGTATTCTTTGGTTTAGATTGGTTTGGTTTATTTTCTTTTACGGCATATCAACCTCAATGGGTTATTTAATGCCGACAACATTTTCAGGATAGATTCGTATGAATAGAATATGTATCCTTTGGTTTAGATTGGTTTGCTTTATTTTCTTTTACGGCATATCAACCTCAATGGGTTATTTAATGCCGACAACATTTTTACGATAGATTCGTATGAATAGAATATGTATTCTTTGGTTTTGATTGGTTTGGTTTATTTTGTTTTACGGCATATCAACTTCAATGGGTTATTTAATGCCGACAACATTTTTAGGATAGATTCGTATGAATAGAATATGTATCCTTTGGTTTAGATTGGTTTGGTTTATTTTCTTTTACGGCATATCAACCTCAATGGGTTATTTAATGCCGACAACATTTTCAGGATAGATTCGTATGAATAGAATATGTATCCTTTGGTTTAGATTGGTTTGGTTTATTTTCTTTTACGGCATATCAACCTCAATGGGTTATTTAATGCCGACAACATTTTTACGATAGATTCGTATGAATAGAATATGTATTCTTTGGTTTTGATTGTTTTGGTTTATTTTGTTTTACGGCATATCAACTTCAATGGGTTATTTAATGCCGACAACATTTTTAGGATAGATTCGTAAGAATAGAATATGTATTCTTTGGTTTAGATTGGTTTGGTTTATTTTCTTTTACGGCATATCAACCTCAATGGGTTATTTAATGCCGACAACATTTTCAGGATAGATTCGTATGAATAGAATATGTATCCTTTGGTTTAGATTGGTTTGGTTTATTTTCTTTTACGGCATATCAACCTCAATGGGTTATTTAATGCCGACAACATTTTTACGATAGATTCGTATGAATAGAATATGTATTCTTTGGTTTTGATTGGTTTGGTTTATTTTGTTTTACGGCATATCAACTTCAATGGGTTATTTAATGCCGACAACATTTTTAGGATAGATTCGTATGAATAGAATATGTATCCTTTGGTTTAGATTGGTTTGGTTTATTTTCTTTTACGGCATATCAACCTCAATGGGTTATTTAATGCCGACAACATTTTCAGGATAGATTCGTATGAATAGAATATGTATCCTTTGGTTTAGATTGGTTTGGTTTATTTTCTTTTACGGCATATCAACCTCAATGGGTTATTTAATGCCGACAACATTTTTACGATAGATTCGTATGAATAGAATATGTATTCTTTGGTTTTGATTGGTTTGGTTTATTTTGTTTTACGGCATATCAACTTCAATGGGTTATTTAATGCCGACAACATTTTTAGGATAGATTCGTAAGAATAGAATATGTATTCTTTGGTTTAGATTGGTTTGGTTTATTTTCTTTTACGGCATATCAACCTCAATGGGTTATTTAATGCCGACAACATTTTCAGGATAGATTCGTATGAATAGAATATGTATTCTTTGGTTTAGATTGGTTTGGTTTATTTTCTTTTACGGCATATCAACCTCAATGGGTTATTTAATGCCGACAACATTTTTACGATAGATTCGTATGAATAGAATATGTATTCTTTGGTTTTGATTGGTTTGGTTTATTTTGTTTTACGGCATATCAACTTCAATGGGTTATTTAATGCCGACAACATTTTTAGGATAGTTTCGTAAGAATAGAATATGTATTCTTTGGTTTAGATTGGTTTGGTTTATTTTCTTTTACGGCATATCAGCCTCAATGGGTTATTTAATGCCGACAACATTTTTACGATAGATTCGTATGAATAGAATATGTATTCTTTGGTTTTGATTGGTTTGGTTTATTTTGTTTTACGGCATATCATCTTCAACGGGTTATTTAATGCCGACAACATTTTTAGGATAGATTCGTAAGAATAGAATATGTATTCTTTGGTTTAGATTGGTTTGGTTTATTTTCTTTTACGGCATATCAACCTCAATGGGTTATTTAATGCCGACAACATTTTCAGGATAGATTCGTATGAATAGAATATGTATTCTTTGGTTTAGATTGGTTTGGTTTATTTTCTTTTACGGCATATCAACCTCAATGGGTTATTTAATGCCAACAACATTTTCAGGATAGATTCGTATGAATAGAATATGTATTCTTTGGCTTAGATTGGTTTAGTTTCTTTTGATTTACGGCATATCAACCTCAATGGGTTATTTAATGCCGACAACATTTTTAGGATAGATTCGTAAGAATAGAATATGTATTCTTTGGTTTAGATTGGTTTGGTTTATTTTCTTTTACGGCATATCAACCTCAATGGTTAATGCCGACAACATTTTTGGGATAGATTCGTATGAATAGAATATGTATTCTTTGGTTTAGATTGTTTTTGTTTTTTTACGGCATATCAACCCCAGTCGGTTATTTAATGCCGACAATTTTTTTTATTGCTGGTAATATTTGGTTTTGTCAAAAATCTGCTTCTAGTAATAATTTTTTTTTCAAAAATATGTTACTGGTAATTTTCTTCAAAAAACTATTGCTGGATTATATTTTTTTTCCTTAAAAATGTGTTGCTGGTAATAGTTTTTTTTTTCTTCAAAAATGTATTGGTGGAAATAATTTTTTTACAAAGTATTTCTGGTATTAAAACCTGTTTTTACACTTTCATAGTGTTTTTACCTCTGTTTCGGAGTAAACTATTTGCCCATAGGTTGGACCCTAATAGGTGCTACCACCCCGAGTCAGGGCGGACCTGAGAACACCAGTAATAAAAAGGTGGTTACACGCTCCTCACAACCTCCTGATCAGAGGCCTTGCTGCCGTATGTAGTTTATCGTCTTACCCAGGACGCGGATGTAGTTTATCGTCATACCCAGAACGGTATGTGCTAGAGAAAATTCATTATAATCAGCATGAGTGGTTTATTTGCGTTAATATGAAGATGGTGAAGTTTTTGTTGGGGCAATAGTTCAGGTTCACCAAGTACCCATGCTTTCTGTGCATGTGGGGCAGTAAGGACACAAAAAAGGACTGACCTGTTGGGGAGGAATTGATGCCTTGCAGAGCAACGAATGTCATCAGTAAGCCTCTGCTGGACAGAGATAGGATACTTTTCCCACTGTTTCACATCAAGCTTGGCTTGATCAAGCAGTTCACCAAAGCTCTGGACAAGGATTGTAGCTGCTCCACTTACTTGTGCCAGGCTTTTCCAGGAGATGTTGAAAGTTGGCATCTTTTATGGTCCTCAATCAGAGATGAGCTCATCAGAGATCCAGAGTTTGAAAACTCAATGTTTTGTTTTTTTTAAGCATTTCACCTCAGGCAAGCCACTAGCACGCAAGGGGTTACAGAATATTTGGAGCGAGAGTAGATAGGAGTGATAGAGGAAAGGATGAAGAGAAGGATAGTGGATAGATCAAGGCAACTGGAGATGTCGATTGTCATTACATTTGAATAGTTGGAGATTATAGTTGTCAGGGAAACAGGAATAAGGACGCGAGTTCCACAGGCGAGTGGTGCGAGATATGGAGCTATTGGAGTAGAAGAGACGGCTACATTTAACAGTTTCAACAGTGAAAGGGTGGGAGCGGGATGCCAGCCTCGTAGGACGCTTGAATTCATGGAGTCTGGGAACCAGCGAAAGCAGCTCGTCGGAGCAATTACCGTGAAAGTATTTGTGGAAAAGACTGAGAGAGGCGACGGCGCGTCTGTGAGAGAGCGACTGCAGACGAGATGCCAGATCAGGGCCAGTTAGGTTGCATATCCGTCTCTGGATCTTATCAAGAACCCCGAGGCAAACAGAAGGGGCTCCAGGCCATATATGGCAGCAACGAAGGGAAAGTGGTTCCACCGAAAGCATTCACCCTGATCATGATGAACTTTCTTGGCAACACCAAGACCAGGAAGTACGCGGAAGTTGTCATCAATATGCTGACTGGTTTCAGAAACGCAGGATGCAACATGAGCATGCACATTTTATTCTCAGATATCTGGGATCAATGAGCAACGAACAGGAGAGAGATTCCATCAGGACACGAAATAAATGGTGACCAGGTATCAGGGACGTTGGGGTGCCATCGTGATGGTTGATTACTGCTGTACTTTAAAGAGACACACCCCTTCTGCTGATCATTCTAACGGTTAGACTATACGGAATTTAAAGCCCTGGACTTTGAACAAAGTTCACGTAACATGGAATTTACATGTACTTACATTTATGTACTTTTTGTAGGCCTCCGTCGGTCAGGGTTGACCATGGGTAGCATCCTAGTTGTCTGCTTGGCTGGAGCATCAACGTCTGTGACTGTAGAGGCCAATGCGAGAGTGATAATCTCTGTTGCAGAGGTCGCATATGTTTTCTATCTCTGGTCTGCTGGAGCTGTCACTTTGCTTTCTGCGGGCCCGCCGTTCGGTGGTGATTTGTGTCAGCTTCTCCTCCCCTGACTTGAGGTGTTTGGTCAGGGTTCCTCTCCATTCAGATCGTATGGCTGCCAGGCTCTCCCAGGACTCGTTAATGTTAACAGCTGTTGTCATATCTGGTCTACTGTTCATCTCGAGGTCCTCGACAAAATCCATCTGCTGTATTAGTTCTTTTCATTTCTTTACATGGATTCTAACATGGATTCTTGATTTAACATGCATTCTAACACCCGAAACAAGTTTGGAAGGGCATAAACCTGCCCACTACAAGATTATACTGGAGTGGGAAACTGACAGACACTATACAATGTTGATTTCTATCTGTCTATCCATATATATATTCTCTTGTGTGTAGGCCTCTATCGGCCAGGTTGACCATGGGTAGCATCCAAGTTGTCTGCTTGGCTGGAGCATCGACGTCTGAGACTGGGGAGGCCGATGCGGGAGTGACAATCTCTGTTGCAGAGGGCGCATGTGTTTTCTGTCTCTGGTCTGTTGGAGCTGTCACTTTGCTTACTGCGGTCCCGCCTTTCCGTGGCCATTTGTGTCAGTTTCCCCTCCACTGACTTGATCAGTGTTCCTATCCATTTGGATCGTATGGCTGCCAGGCTCTCCCAGGACTCTGTGGTGATGTCCACGGCTTTCATGTCGCGCCTTACGACAGTTGTAAATTGATGAGATCTCGACATCAGTCTAGTACTGCGCTTAAATTTTAAAAGTCTATGTACTATAGTGAAGTGCGATATTTATTCTGTTAATTAACGTCACAAAAAAAAACTGTCTCATTATCAAGCACCTGATAGACGAAAGGTGCACTGACAGATTCTTCACCTCCGCAAAGAAACGCTATTCAATACCCTAAAATCTGATTTTAGTCATTTGTTTTGATTTTGAGGACTGAATCTGAGAACTTTTCGAATGCCAACTTTTGTATGTATACAACATTCGCAGGCCTCCGTCGGTCAGGGTTGACCATGGGTAGCATCCTAGTTGTCTGCCTAGGTGGAGCATCGACGTCTGTGACTGAGGAGGCCGATGCGACAGAGGGCGCATGCGTTTTCTGTTTCTGGTCTGTTGGAACTGTCACTTTGCTTTCCGCGGGCCCGCCTTTTCATGGCGACTTTCAGCTTCTCCTCCCCTGACTTGAGGCGTTTGGTCAAGGTTCCTCTCCATTCGGATCGCATGGCTGCCAGGCTCTCCCAGGACATTGTGTCGATGTCCACAGCTTTCACGTCGCGTCTCACGACATCGTGGTACCACAGTTATGGCCGCCCAGCGGGTCTCCTTCCAGCAGCCAGCTCTCCATACATGAGGTCTTTGGGGATGCAGCCGTCTGGCATGCAATGGACGTTGCCCAACCAACGGAGTCTGCGCTGTTTGAGCAGTGTAAACATGCTGGGAAAACCTACTCGACACAGCTATGTATACTATTCAAGTTATTGTCATCGATGTTAGTAACATTTAATTAATAAATTGTGTTAGAAATCATTTTTTTCTTTAAAAACATATTTCGAAATGAAAAATATTAACAAATTTCAATCCATAATGATACAAAAATGTAATCGATTTATTCAGAAGATGGAATTATTAAAATATCAACTTAGAACAAAAACATGAACGGATCGAGAGAAATGGATGTCATTTTCAGATTCAGCGGTGAAAACATCTTCTTTTACTCTGCCTTCCATATTCAAAATCCATTCAAATTCATTACAAGAACGGTGAATAAGTTTTAAAAAGTGGAAACTGTAGAGAGGAAAACTGGATCAGGAGGTTACAACAGTAAGAGGGATCATCATTTCAATTTAGAGCTAAATACATTCTTATCGTTCAAAGTATAATTCAATAGTGTTCCAAAGATTTCGCAGAATTCCAGTAAGATCTCTTTAATCATTTCTAAGACGCAACGGTTCAAAGCTTAATCTAAAAATGTTGCTGTTAAACCCGGTATACATATCAGTGTTTTATTAAAAACGACTGACAAGGTACAAAAATTAAGATTTTTATTTACTTTTTGTTGTGTTCGAAATTTTTTCTGGACATAAACTATGTAATATTTTTCGAATATTTTGGAATTCCGAGCGGTTTCGGCTATTCTTTTGTCATTATGAAGGATAATTTTATTTCTACATTTAACTGATTTTTTTTATGCATGAATTCAAAGTTATATGAAATATGAATCTTTTTTTAATTTCCCAAACACAGTCAGCACATTGCAGCCGTGTTCATAGGTGATGTTACTGAGTGGTGACTTGTTTCTTTTTTATTAATAAGGCTTGCAAAATTTTTAGTCATTTTTTTTTACAATATTTTTTTAAATCATCAAAGGAAGCAGATACAGTTTTAACGTGATTTAACATACAATCCTGTATCTATGAACATAAGAGGGACCTACGTTTGGATAACGCTTTAAATTCACTCGAATTACACAGGAACAAAACTGGTCATAACTTTGATTTTATAAATGCTACCATAATTAAAAAAAGAACATAATTCCTTACGCAGGAAATACTTAGAGGGAATTTTGATAATTATTTTACTTTCTATATAACACATCAAAACGCTTTATTACATCACCAACTTTTATAAAAATCCATACTTAAAGAATCTAGGCTCTAATACTACTACAACCGGTGTAGCGGAAATTCTTTGACCCAAAATTTCAACTGTCTTTCTGAAACTAAGCATAAGAATATTTTTGTTTCCATTATCCTTAAAACTTTAACGTTGCTCATGTATTCAATCTATTGTTTTAAAAGCATCCTTCTATAGAACTAAAATATACTTAATAACTATGGGAAAAAATATTGTTTGGTTAGTGGTGTAAAATCTCTGTTAATATCTTAGTTTGTTTTGACTGTATATATCAGTCACTTGTCATAACGTTTCGAATATTGTGACGTACGTGTCCGGAAAGGCTCTGTTCTCGTGTATATGACGAACGTCTAAAGGCTCAGTTTAAGCATCTGGGAGAAAGTGTGTATTATAGCAAAATGCACACGCCCTTTCTTATACTTAAATCAAATAGCTAGAGATTATTCAGCAATACGGAAGAGCAGTTTCGTTTTGAAGACGTTAAAATTAGCAAGTCATTTCTTGCCCCAGTTAACAGAATGGAGATCGTTTTTTTAAAAAAATCAGTTGCTAATTTGATTCTATCGAAACGGTTTAAGCTGCTATTAAGACATGAATAAATAGTTATGAAAACTTACTCGCAATGCCCATGGAATTCTCAGTATCCTTCTGTAGAACCACATTTCTGTTGTTCTAGTTTTTTCCGCATCCATAGGAAGATTGTTCAGCATTCAATATCATATAAGATAACATTTTTTCTTTGTTTCTCAGCATTTTGCTTTAGCTTTGGAGATGTTTCTTTCGCTAGTCCAATGAATACTTCGGATTTCGGTGTCACATTATGTATCCTCTGTTAAAACAATTCCCAGATATTTGAACATCAGCACCTGCTTGATGTTGACATCTCCAATTCGTAACTCGCATCTTGGGTTTTTTTTTTCTGTTGTTGATGACCATACCTGCCGTCTTCTTGTAGTAGAGGAATAGTTCTTTTGTTTTTGCTATTTTTTTTTTCAAATTTCAAAGGAATGACATATTAGTAACAGTGAGTGACCAAACGAATAAAAATCAATGAGCATTTGTTAAAAAAAAACAGATTTTTTAAATTATTTCATTGTTTTTTTTTGTTTTTTGTTTTTTTGGTGGTGGGTGTGGATTAGGTAAGATATTTCCAGATCCGTGGTTACTTAAATCCGGAGATGTGGAAACCCAACTCGTTTCATGAAAATCACTTCATCTCACTAGAACGAACGAATTGACTCAGACATACACCTTTTCTTTTTTGTTTTATATTCGTTTTTATTATTTTCTTTTTCATATCACTTACGATGGGTGAGTTTGTTTTGCTAAGTAAAAGAGATTGTGCCGATCACGGGAACAAATAGATAGGTAAGCATATTTCTAAGATGACTTGTTTGTTCCTGTGAGACGAAAAGCCGGGTAAAAATCTTCCACGGGTTGGCGGAGGCTTGGCGCGCTGAAGTTAAAACAATTTTTCTTCATTTTCGCTCATCAGACGAGAATCCTTCACCGTCCGTTCCGATCGCTTTTGTTGGTCTTTTTTGATTCTGTCGCGCGAGTGTAAATATTTACAAAACGTCTTCTGATGAAGATCTCTCGTCCCGTATTTACTTACATTTGCCTCTGTGACGCATGCGCAGATTTTGATGTAAGTAAATACCATTTCCACAGGGCTGATTTCGTTACCATGGAAACTAGACGCTGGGAGAATGTACCATTTCTACAGATCTGCACTCCGAAGTAACATGCGTGTTGATTTCAGCGTCCCAAAATAACTCCATAAATAAAAGATATGAAAAAAAATGTAATATTTGCTTATCTTAGTCTAATCTAGTACAAGACGAAGCAGTAACTTAAATTAACTTGTTAACCATCACTCCCTACAAGTTTTTTTTAAAAAATCAATTCGCTCCAAGTAAGGCAATAATGCCACTAAGACGCAAGGGGGCTATTTGGAGTGAAGGTGAATGACAAGATTTGAGATGGAAATGGAATCCCAACCCTAAACAGGGAACAGGGATAAACCTCAACTCATGTTCACAAGACCGGTGAGGAGTGTGAACAGGACGATAGGCGAACCCATCTACTCCTGTTGGGGGTGGGGAGTTCAGACGGAGATGTTAGAAGTATAGATTTGAATTAGACATTTAAAGAAACCGGAACCCCAATCCTAAACATGAAACAAGGGATAAAACCTACGCCGGTGCAAAAAGACCGGGGAAGAGTCTGAACAGGCCAATAGGTGAACCTAGAGGGTAGTATCGGAAGCCTACCGGACTTGGAAGATATTGAATATTCCATAAGTTATTTCATACATCTGAGAGAGGTCGTAGAATCGTTCATGAATTTATTTCCAAATTTTCCAGGATTCTGCTGGGGGTGGGTCGACTTGAAAGCTCAATATCCTGAACTAACACTCGACCGGCCTTGAAAAGTGAGTTGTATGCAAAAAGCTTCTTCAAACCTAGATTATATCATATTTTATTATTTAAGTCAAAAAGGATTTCAGAGAAAATGTACAGAACGTTGCAGCAAATACGACACTTGTCAAAAGAAACAACCTGCGGAAGTGACTTGGGTTCAAGAGGACCATTGTCATATACATTTGGAGGAATTGGAAGGCGTGTGAAAGCAAGATGAGTTTACAGCCAAACGAAATCCCCACAACGTTCGTTCTTCGGCCGTCGGGATCGCCGAGTTCGTCGCCGCCGTCAAGGAGACAGTCTACAATGATGGAAGCCAGAGCTACGTCAAGATCGCAACAGACAGAACGACAGGTGGATGTGCAAAGACACCGAGGAGGTTCCCGTCGTGAAGCATACGAAGTTTCCCTCCTCCGTCATGGTCCTTGGCGTCATCTCCAGCGAGAAGGTCGTCATGCCTCCGATCTACTTTCAAAAGGGCCTGAGAGTCACCGCTGAGATCTACCGGGAGGTGCTAAGGAGCGTGGTGAAGCCCTGGATGGACGAGATCGCCGCTGATGAGTCCCAAATGTAAGACGAAACGGCCATCCAGTGCTTTCTGCATTCTGTTGAGATTTCTAGACTCGATGAATTACTTAATTATTATTATCTCAAATCCTACTAATAATTTCTATTAATGAAAATTATCTTTACGAATCAAATAATTGAAAATTATAATAAAAGTCGTTTTGCACGAAAATTTTACAAATATTTTTTCATTTTTTTATGCATATAAAATATTACGCAACGTGCCCCTTTTTGAAATTATGGTCGACCATACACGATATAATCAGAAAATAAGAACCATGACTATAGCAAATTTAAAGACAACATTCCTTAAATTAGATTACGGAGAATATTTTCCAACATTTTTAAGATTACTGAGTACTTAAAAATTATATAAAAAAGGCCCTCACTTGGTATTTTCTTCAATTATGCTTTAACAAATAAAGTCTCCCTAGAACAACAATAAACTTTTCAACACCTTTATCACCATTTGTTATGTGATTGACACGCACTTAATCACCGCTACTGTTTGTTTTAAAGAATCCATTTTTCTCTTATTTTCAACTTAAACTAAATAATATTTGTTTAAAATCAGATGAATTATACAGCTAATATTCCTTAAATAAAGTTTTAGAAAAGTATATTTTATTTTTGGAAGATTTTTAAAACCGAGAATTAACTTTTGTTTACCGATGTGTCAAAATGGGTCAAAAATGGCCGATTTTAAATGATTTTCTGAAAGCAACCAAAACACTGAGATTCCAATCACTATAATTTCTATTTGAAATAAACCAGAGTAAATTGCTTACTTGAAATACTAAATTTAATCATTTAGCTTTCAATTAAAGCTAAAAAGAAAACTTCAAGAATGCTTTTTCATTTTAAAAAATTCATTTTATACCTTAGGTATCGCGAATTAGTGGAAATACCTACAGTGAATTATCTAGATCTTTATTTTTGTAGCTGTGTTTCTGAAATTGTTGACGCAATTCTGTTTGACGCTCGTTAAATAATTGGTGAGATTGGGTAAATGCTTCAACTCAAGGTTTTATTCTTTTTTTCTTTCCGGAAGAAGAAAAGAAAAAAACACTTTCTTTCATATCTTTGATTTCAGAGTGATGGTTTTGTTTGCGTGTCTGGGTCGAACTGACACTTTGATGTTAATAAAAAGACGACAGACAAATTAATACAATCGTCATCTCTGCAATGTATTACTTTTATTCCCTCCTGTTTGCAGTTTTAACTTCGCTTTGCTTTTCATGCTGAGTGAGTTTTTATTTTTGTACATAGTCTCTTCCTTTCTTTAGTTAGTTCGCTTAAAATCTTTCTCTCTTGAATTCAGCTTCTATCATGATTTCTCCCTGAAGAACTTTCTGCATTTTATCAAAGGTATCTTTATGTTTTCTTTCTTTCTTTTTTCTTTCTTTCTTTCTTTTTTCTTTCTTTCTTTCCTTCGTTCTTTCTTTCTTTCTTTCTTTCTTTCTTTATTTCAGGCTTTCCTTTTTCTTCGTTCTTTCTTTCTTTCTTTCTTTCTTTCTTTATTTATTTCAGGCTTTCCTTTTTCTTCGTTCTTTCTTTCTTTCTTTCTTTCTTTCTTTCTTTCTGTTTTTCTTTCTCCTTTAAGGCTTTCCTTTTCCTTCCTTCATTCCTTCCTTTTTTCCTTCTTTCATTTATGACTTTCCTTTTTTCTTTCTTTCTTTCTTTCTTTCTTTCTTTAAGGCTCTCCTTTTCCTTCCTTCTTTCCTTCCTTCTTTTATGGCATTCCTTTTTCTTTCCTTCTTTCTTTCTTTCTTTCGTTCTTTCAGGTTCTCCTTTCTTTCTTTCTTTCTTTACTCCAATAATTTCTTTCTTTCTTTCATTCTTTCTTTCTTTCTTTCTTTCTTTCTTTCTTTCTTTAAGGCTCTCCTTTTCCTTCCTTCCTTCCTTCTTTTATGACTTTCCTTTCTCTTTCCTTCTTTCTTTCTTTCTTTCTTTCTTTCAGGCTCTCCTTTCTTTCTTTCTTTCTTTCTTTCTTTAAAACTTTCCTTTTTCTTTGTTTCTTTTCTTTATATTTCTTTATTGCTTTCATTCACTGACAAACTCTTTCTTTTTCATATTCTCGTTTTAAATGTATTTTTTTCCTTCCTTCTATATTTTTTCACAAACTCCTTCTTTTCAGATTTTCATTTCGGATTTATTTTTTTCAGCTTCTTCTTTCATTTTCTTTCCCATAAGGTCTTTATTTAATGTTTCTTTTTTTGTCTTCTCTATTTCTCTGGCAATTCATTTCTTCATAAACTCTTTCTTCTTATGATGTTCTTTTTCGTTTTTCTCTTTCTTTCATTGTTCCTTTCTTTTATTTTCTTGTTTGTTTCAGTCTTTAGTTTTCTATCGCTATTTCGTATTACCGCCACAGTCTTTCAATTATATTCAATATATACATACCTTACCTTTCATTCTTTCTTTCTTTCTTTCTTCCAGTCTTTCTTCGTTTATTTCATTTTTACTTTCTTCCTTTCTTTCTTCCTTCCTACTTTTCTTTCTTTCTTCCTTCCTATCATTCTTTCTTCCTTCCTTTCATTCTTTCTTTCTTTCTTCCAGTCTTTCTTTGTTCATTTCATTCTTACTTTCTTCCTTTCTTTCTTCCTTCCTTCCTACTTTTCTTTCTTTCTTCCTTCCTATCATTCTTTCTTCCTTCCTTTCATTATTTATTTCTTCCTTCCTTTCATTCTTTCTTTCTTCCTTCCTTTCATTCTTTTTTCTTTCTTGTTTTATTTATTTGTTCTTGCTTTCATTCTTTCTTTCTTCCTTCCATCCTTTCGTTCGTTCTTTCTTTCTTTCTTTCGTTCTTCCTTCCTTCCTTTCTTTCGTTCTTCCTTCCTTCCTTTCATTCTTTCTACGTTCCTTTCATTATTTCTTTCTTCCTTTCTTTCTTCCTTTCTTTCTTCCTTCCTTCCTTCCTTTCGCTCGTTCGTTCTTTCTTTCTTCCTTTTTTCTTTCTTTCTTCCTTCCTATCATTCTTTCTTCCTTCTTTTCATTCTTTCTTTCTTTCTTCCTTCCTTTCTTTCATCCTTCCTTTCATTATTTCTTTTTTCCTTCCTTTCTTTCTTTCTTTCTTTCTTTCTTACTTTCTTCCTTCCTTCCTTCCTTCTTTACTTTCTTTCTTCCTATCATTCTTTCTTCCTTCCTTTAATTCTTTCTTTCTTGTTTTATTTATTTGTTCTTCCTTTCTTCCTTTCTTTCTTTCTTTCTTTCTTTCTTCTCTTGCTTGACGGTTTATTTATCTCTCTTTTTTTCGTTCTTTCTTTTTCTTTCTTTTCTTACTCTTATTCGTTCTTTTTCTTTATCCTATTTTTATTTATATATCTTGTCTCTTTTTCGAATAATTTAATTGTTTGTCTTTCTCCTCCTGTTCCTTCTTTCTTTCTTTTTTCTTCTTTCTTTTTTCTTTTCTTCTTCTTACTTTCCATCTTTCATTTTTTTATTCTTTCTTTCTTTATCTTTTTCTCATGTTTCCTTTTTTTCCCAATGTTTCCTATTTCCGCCTCTCGCTTTCAATTACAATAAATATTTCTATAACATTCCCTTCTTTCTTTCTTTCGTTCTTTCTTTCTTTCTTTCTTTCACTTTCACTCTTTCTTATTTCTACTTCCTTTTTGTCTCTTCCATTTTCCATTATTTTATCTTCTTCTTTTATTCTCTCTCTCTCTCTCTCTCTCTCTCTCTCTCTCTCTATTTGTTGTCTTTCCTTCACCATTTCACTTTTTATCCCTTTTTTCCAATTGCTTATTTTTCTCTTTTTTCTTTCTTTTCATTCCCAATGTCAACCTTTTTCCCGAAACTTTCAATTTCTTTTTTATCCTTTTATATTTGGTTTCACTTTTTGCAATTTTTCTTCATTTTTTCTTTTTTTTCATTTTGTTTCTTTTTCTTTTTTCATCTTTCATTTTCCTTCTTTTTCCTTCTCTTCTTTCATTTCCCTTCTCTTTCGTTCTCTTTTTCATTTTCTTTCTTTACCTTCTTTTTCTTTGATTTTCCTTCTTTTTCTTTCTCTTTCATTTTCTTTCTCTTAATTTCTCTTCTTTTATTTTCCTTCTTTTTCTTCCTCCTCTTTCATTTTCTTTTTTTTCTTTCTCTTCTTTCATTTTGCTTATCCTTCTTTCCCTTCTTTCATTTAACTTCTTTTTGTTTCTCTTCTTTCATTTTCTTTCTCTTTCTTTCTCTTCTTTCTTTTACTTTCTTTTCCGTAGTTTTCTCACATTTTTTTTCTTTCTTTCTCTTTTTTCATTTTCTTTCTATTCCTACTTTTTCTTTCATTTTCCTTTTTTCTGTCACTTCTTTCATTTTCCTTCTCTTTCTTTCTCTTCTTTCATTTTTTTCTTTTCCTTTTATTTCTTTCTCTTTTTCATTCTCCTTCTTTTTCTTCCTCTTCTTTCATTTTTTCTCTTCTTCATTTTCCTTCTTTTCCCTCTTCTTCTTCTTTCATTTTCCTTCTTTTTCTTTGTCTTCTTTCATTTTCTTTCTCTTCGTTGTATGCAGCCGAAATAAAGGAAAGGGGAAGAAAAAAAGGTTGGCGGGAGAAGAAATTAGTGAAGAAGAGATGCAAACGAGAAACAGGAGTTGAAGAAATCAGGAAGAAAAAAGAGAATTCTAGCGCATGGGAGAAAAGATAAATTATTTTGGGATTAAATTCAATTGCACTTAAAAAGAATTTTAATAAAACAACATCGTATTCGCATTTAATTTGGGGGTTTGTTTCTAACAAACCATTCGACATGTTGGAGTCCTTTAGTCCGGACTTCTTTTAATCCGGCCAAACTTAGATCAAAACAACTTATTCCAATTTAATAACATTTTTAACCAGATAAATGGAGACACTGAAGTCATTTAGTTCGGCCTTCTTTTAATCCGGCCAAACTTGGATCAAAACTTTTTTATTCCAATTTAATATCTTTTCTATTAGATAAATAGAAACACTGAAGTCCTTTAGTCCGGACTTCTTTTAATCCGGCCAAACTTAGATCAAAACGATTTATTCCAATTTAATAACATTTTCAATCAGATAAATCGAGACAATAAAGTCCTTTAGTCCGGCCTTCTTTTAATCCGGCCAAAATTAGATCAAAACAATTTATTCCAATTTAATAACATTTTCAATCAGACAAATCGAGACAATAAAGTCCTTTAGTCCGGCCTTCTGTTAATCCGGCCAAACTTAGATCAAACGATTTATTCCAATTTTATAACATTTTCAATCAGATAAATCGAGACAATAAAGTCCTTTAGTCCGGCCTTCTTTTAATCCGGCGAAACTTAGATCAAAACAATTTATACCAATTTAATAACATTTTCAATCAGATAAATCGAGACAATAAAGTCCTTTAGTCCGGCCTTCTGTTAATCCGGCCAAACTTAGATCAAAACAATTTATTCCAATTTAATAACATTTTCAATCAGATAAATCGAGACAATAAATTCCTTTAGTCCGGCCTTCTTTTAATCCGGCCAAACATAGATCAAAACGATTTATTCCAATTTAATAGCATTTTCAATCAGATAACTCGATACACTGAAGTCCTTTAGTCCGGTCTTCTTTTAATCCGGCGAAACTTAGATCAAAACGTTTTATTCGAATTTAATAACATTTTCAATCAGATAAATCGAGACAATAAAGTCCTTTAATCCGCCCATCTTTTAATCCGGCCAAAATTAGATCAAAACGATTTATTCCAATTTAATAACATTTTCAATCAGATAAATCGTGACACTAAAGTCCTTTAGTCCGGCCTATTTTAAATCGACCTTCTTTTAATCCGGCAAAACTTGGTTCAAAACTTTTTATTCCAATTTCCTATGTGTTAATATCAATCAATTCTACAGGTACAAGTCTTGTAGTCCTGCCCCTTATCGGATCAAAATCTTTTATCACCATTTGCTATTTGTTTCCATGAAACCATTCTACAAGTACAAGTCATATAGGATCTGCCTGTTCAATTCCTGTAGTCCGATATTCTTCGAATCCGACATTTGATCACAGTCTTATTTTCCCCATTTCGTGTTTTGTTTGTCGGAATTAACACCCCCGCCACATCCTGTTCGTAGCCCACTCAATCAGAACTGAGGAAAATGAAATTGTTTAACGAGATCAAAACTCATTAAACATTTCTCAGCGACATTTTCCCCGTCTTCCACGCAAGTTAGCTATCGCAGATCGATACGACGTTTAGATTTCTTCAACAATGGCCGCATTTCATTTTGGGGAATAAAAGAAACTCTAATCTCAATTGTCACAGGTTATTTTTCAGGAAATATTTGTTTTTCTTCTTTCAGCGTTTCTTAGGTAAAAAGAAATCGAAAATGTTACCAAAAATAAGCGTAAGATTGGCGGGAAAACGAAGAAATGGAAAAGTAAACATTAATATTAAAACAAAAAAAGGAAAAATAAAGAAAATGTGAAAAAACGAAAGAGAAAGGAAAGAAAAGAAAGAAGAACGCGAGAAAAGAACGAATGGGTGAACAAAAGAAAGAAAGAAAGAAAGAAAGAAAGAAATAAAGAAAGAAAGAGAGAGCCGTTGTTCACTGTGATATCTATCTATCTATCTATCTATATATCTGTCTCTTTCTGTTTGGGCACCTTTACGTGGTGTAATGGCTAGAAAGCTTGTCTTGCTAGATCAATTACGACTGAGTAATCAGTTCGATCCTCACTGGGTGCCCCATACTTTCGGCCTTGTGCCACATCTAAGCCGGGCTTAGAAAATCACTATCTCTCTCTTTCTGTTCATATCTGTCTATCCTATACTTTTCATATCTATCTATCTATTCCTATCTTTCCCTATCTATCTATCTATCTATTTATCTATCACGGTATATTCCCATCAATCTATCTATCTGTCTCTTTCTGTTCATATCTGTCTATCCTATTCTTTTCATATCTATCTATCTATCTATCTATCTATCTATTCCTGTCTTTCCCTATCTATCTATCTATCACGGTATATTCGCATCAATCTGTCTCTTTCTGTTCATATCTGTCTATCTAATTCTTTCCATATCTATCTATCTATCTATCTATCTATCTATCTATCTATCTATCTATCTATCTATCTATGTATTTCCGTATCTATCTATCTGTGTACTTAAACTCTCTCTCCGCTCGCTCTCTCTCTCTCTCTCTCTCTCTCTCTATATATATATATATATATATATATATATATATACAAAAGAATAAAAATGGGTATCAACAGATAAATGGAGGTATATATATATATATATATATATATATATATATATATATATATATGGACAGATAAGTATGAACCGGTGAGATATACAAATAGATAGCAAAAGAGACAGAGAGAGAGAGAAAGAGAAAAAAATATATATATGAACATAGATAGATAGATAATGTGCCGACTTGGGGTCGCTAAAATCCAAACCCTAGGAATGCAACGCTTCAAAACGATGGGTGCGTTTTTGCTAAAATAACATGCACCTATATCATTCTCAGTCTTCACACTTCCATCGTTTGAACTGACACATCCAGTTTACGTTTCGACCAGAAATACATGAAAACGTGACAAATGAACTCACACGGACGGGAACCACCTTCGATGACAATTCCCACTCGGATCTAAACAATTCTTATTATGAAGGCCTCTTGTATCTTGTCAGAACTTACATTCTTCAGAGACGAAGTATGCCGCTGAGACATTTTCTTAAGTAATTGACGTTTTGCTTTTAAAAACTTGATGCATAGAATATTGCTTGGATCAACAGAAGATGACATGCAAAAACTTGCATGTAGCGGACTATTTTGTTGACGTTGTAAAAATATCACAAATTTTATAAATATTGTATTCAAGGAACTCTGAAAACTGGCTCTGTGAATACACAAACCTTTCAAGAATTACACTATATATATACGCAGCCGACAAACTTAAATTCGGTCGTACACTCTTGGAAGATAAGTACGAATTTGTAAACAATGACTATTGCTACTAATATTACAAAGCTCACCGCTGAATTGAGTTCTGGCTGTCATGGGCGGGTTTATTCACAGAATAAGTACGTAAAAAGTCACCTTTCTCTCAACCGTTGGCTTAGGAGGAAAATATCCGACTGTTGGCGAATCAGTCGAGTTTTGATCTCGGCTTGAAGCAATCGGATATCTAGACACACTGATGAGCTGTGAAACAGCGAAACTCTGTCTGTGGATGGCAATATATATATTGTTAAGGGGTCTCCCCTTTTTACACAAATGGACTCACCCAGTGTATACATATACTACTGCCAGTGAATACCCGAAAAGTCGAGACGGAACGACAGAAGAGTAGTAGAATTCAGTAGTAGTAGAGTAAGTCACACTCAGAGACGGCGGCAAGCGTCACAGTTAGCGAGTACGTAGACTCAGTAAGGAGTCATACCGCGATACTTCAATACCAAGACTGTATATATATATTAGTGCTACTAACCCCCATTCCTGGATCTACTAACCCGTATTACCAGTTTGTATTATTACGTTAATACATTTATTTTCCTTATACATTCCTGGCGTTTGTTATTCATTGATATCGGATTTCATCCCGGAATCCACAACACACACACACACACATATATATATATATATATATATATATATATATATATATATATATATATATATATATATATATATATAGTTGTATATTTAGACAGCAATCCTTCGTTTATACATGTTTCATTAAAAACGACAGACAAGGTACTACGGTTAAGCTTTTTATTTAATTTTTCTTTTATTCGAACAAGAGCTTTCTTTTCTGGACAAAGGGTGTGTAAGAACTGTCCAAATGCTTTATATTTCCGAGCGGTTTCGTCTATACCTTTAGCCATTATCAAGGATGATTCGATTTTTCAGCTTAATTGAGTGTGTGCATTGTGTGTATGTTTTAGTGTATTATAGAGATTTTTTAAATTTCCGAACACAGTTAGTACATTCTGGCCGTGTTCGTAGTTAATATTGTTAATAGTTGTTTTTTTTTCTTTTTTATTATTAAAGCTTCCATTATTTTTAATCTTTTTTTACAGGTGGATGCAGTTAATATATTTGTGTTTTCTACTAGTATGTTTCTAATGGAGTCTGGTAAATTTGTGTGTGTGTTTAAATGGGTTCTAATGGAGCTGTGATCGGATAGGTGTAACGTAAGACGTCTGGATAAGCATGTAGTTGCGTAACCGATGTAATTATTTATGAGTCCACTTTGATCAGGAACACAGTTCCTTAAGGGGCATTTGAACCATTCATATATATATATATATATATATATATATATATATATATATACTCATACAAAAACTTAAATTCGGTTAGACACTCTTGAAGATAAGTACAAATTTGTAAACAATGGCTATTACTACTAATATTACAAGGCCTTGAATTGTCACTTTTTCAAAAATTCATTGCTCGCAAAAATTTTTTTACAAAAATGCATTGCTGGTACTAAAACCTATTTTTACATTTTTGACCACAGTTTGGGGTTAACTATTTGCCAATATCTTGGAACCTAACATGTGCTACCACTCCGGGTCAGGGTGGACCTGGGAACACCACATTAATATTTTTTATATTAATAAGAATAGTGTACGTCAAATTAAACATAATACTATTAACTTATACTATTGTAATCAAATACATAATTACAAACATGATGAAACCACACTCAATAACATAATAGGTAGAAATATTAAACCCATTAATAATAATAATAATAATAATAATAATAATAAGAAGAAGAAGAAGAAGAAGAAGAAGAAGAAGAAGAAGAAGAAGAAGAAGAAGAAACAAGTTAAGCTCATCATACATTATAAAAATATTAAGACAATTGACCTCATAGTCTGTAATCACCATAGAGGAACCCTTAAAGCATGACGAAAAATATCCAAATGGTGGACAATTTTTGTCTTTATTTTCTCCCGAAATTAAAGCAACCATACAAAGTTTAGAACTTGCTCTTGATCAAACATAATAGACATTCTTTGTCTGTTATAATTAACAATATGTGTTTGAATAATGATCTGCTGCCCATATATACTAAATATATGTATATGTAATACATATATTTTGTATATTAGGGCATATTATGTCTACATATGTAAATCAGGATAGGTTAAGCAACAAGTAACATCGCAAAAGGTTCAGAATTTAAAAATCGTTTTGCCACACAAAAGGAATACGAAAAAAAAATGATCACAAAGTTTGGCTTTCTGGACAAAGTGAACAGAAATATGGCGGATAAAACCGTCAAGTGGTCTATGTTACTGGCTAAGAAATAATCCCAGCATGCATCTGTACGGTTTGTCTATAAATTTCGGAAGCCATGTTTTTTAGTAGTCGTGTTTGATTATATTTTCGGAATTGGGTCAAATTGTTTACTTTTCAGCATCTCCCCGTATTTCTTTCCGTCAATTCTTGCTAATCTGTGTCTTGTTCAATTTTTCTTTTGCGTAAATATTGAGATAGGCCTGCGAGCCATTCTAAGTAGCATTAGCAGCAGGGGTGAATGTATACCGATAAGACACACACAGAACAACGGAATAATGTTTCTTGGTCGCCTTTTCACAACTTCTTAAGAACAATAGCTTTAACGTGCAGCCATTTTTTTTCTCTCTGTTAATATACATTGAACAGAACAAGCGCTTGCAAGGTTTGAAAGAACAATGGCGGGAAAAGCTTAACTGGAGTCGACGTAAAGAAACAGCATTTCGTAGGATAACATGCCACCCGGGGGCAATTAAATGGTGTTATCTTAACTGTGCTTATTTAAAAGTAAAACGAATACAAGTGTGAATACTCGACAAAGAATTGTTCGAGTAAAGGCGATTCTTTTTTCAAGAATTTAGATCTTCTTTTCTTTCTTCTTAATGGTTAATGGTCTGTAGAAATATTGTAAGAGAAGGAAACCTTAGAATGGTCTTTCACAGATTCTTAAAATTAGTTTCCACATTGCTTGATTCTCTGATGGAAGATACACAAATCGGCACCTTAATTAATACGATTCCCAGATCCAGGTGTGGTTTTGGGGTAACTGCGTAGCTGACCAGTTTTCTTCACATATATACAGGTATCTTAGGCATGTAGATCTGGCGAAGCCCGTCCCTCTCAAAATCAATCCGCATGTGATGAGACCACACACGGCCAACTTGATCACGCTGACTGTCAAATCATGCTGAAAACACAGGTTCTTGTTCGATCACCGAAGATTTAGATGGAGGATCGCTTCGAAATATCAGGTACCTATTAAATTGCGAAATATGTCCCACATTTAAATAACTGACAAAGGGATGATAAAATGTAAAACAAATCTCTTAATGAAAATAAATTCTCATTCAGTGGAATGTCATTCTATCTATCTATCTATCTATCTATCTATTAGTTTATATCAATATATATCTATCTAATTCTGTTCATATCTATCTATCTATCTATCTATCTATCTATCTATCTATCTATTTATCTATCTATCTATCTATCTATCTCATCCTGTTCATATCTACGTCACCCTGTTCATATCTATGTCATCTTCTTAATATCTATCCATCTATATCTCTCCATTATCTATCTACCTATGTATGTATGTATGTATGTATGTATGTATCTATCTATCTATCTATCTATCTATCTATCTATCTATCTATCTATCTATTTATATTAATATCTATCTATCTGTTCATATCTGTTCATATTCTGTTCATATCTATCTATCTATCTATTAGTTTTTATTAATACCTATCTGATCTTGTTCATATCTCTGTCACCCTCTTATCTATGTCATCTTGTTGATATCTATTTATCTATCTATATCTCTCCATTATCTATCTATCTATCTATCTATCTATCTATCTATCTATCTATCTCAGTCTGTTCATCTATCTATCTATCTATCTATCTATCTATCTATCTATCTATCTATCTATCTATCTATCTATCTATCTATCTCATCCTGTTCATATCTATGTCACCCTGTTCATGTCTTTGTCATCTTGTTAATATCTATCTATCTATCTCTCCATTATCTATCTATCTATCTATCTAATTTTGTTCATATCTATCTATCAGTTTATATTAATATCTATCTATCTATCTATCTATCTATCTATCTATCTATCTATCTATCTATCTATCTATCTATCTATCTATCTAATTCTGTTTCTATCTATCTATCAGTTTATATTAATATCTATCTATCTATCTATCTATCTATCTATCTATCTATCTATCAGTTTATATTAATATCTATCTATCTATCTATCTATCTATCTATCTATCTATCTATCTATCTATCTAATTATGTTCATATCTACCTATCTATCGATCTCATACCTGTTGAAAACAGTTCAAGAGACGGAAAAGGTAAGAATTTCCAAAACAAAACAAAAAAAGAATTACACAGAGAGAGAGAGATAGACAGATAGAGAGACAGACAGACACACACACACACAGACACACACACAGACACACACACAGACAGACACACACACAGACACACACACACGCACACACACACACAGACAATGCTTGCTAAGAGTTACAATTGTGTCGACTCATGATCGCCCCAATGTCCTGAAAGTACAAACATACGCCTCAAAGAAATAATGGATATAAGAAAATTAATTGGCAGTGATTGTAACGTGATAAATATTGCTTAAATTTACAAAGGAAGTTGTGGAGAGTCATAATCACCCACGCCTTGAAAAAAAAACGGACAGAGAATTAGAAGACTAAATGAATGGCAGAACGTGGATTGCAGGGGACAGTGAAGAGACAAACAATTCTGAGATCTACAAAGGAAGTTGTGAAGAGCCGTGCTCACCCAGGGCTGTGGGGATATGGCGCACAAAAGAAGAAGAATGCTCACCCAATAGGCTCAAAAGCCACTCAAGTTAGAGGGTTACTGAATGTGGCGTGTCATGACGTAAGAGGAGGAAGTGAAGATGAAGAGGATAACTTGGCTTGAAATTTGAAGAAGTTGAAATTGTAATATTCGGGAATGATTTTCGGAATCATTATCTGCCTTTACTTTTTCTGTTTACTTTGAGCCTAATTGGATGTCGGTCAAACCTGCTTTTACGCGCAACCAATGAATGTTTAAACGCCATTTCGCAAACACCTATAATGTTTACTTTTCAGTAACCGATAAGAAGTATGAATGTGGAAAAATACATTGAATCAATAGCTTCATCTACAGCAAGGAAAGTTCGTTCTCTTTGTCGCGCCCGAAATTTTTCTAGGGACAGTCTTAATTGTTTTATTACCCTTCACGCAGAACTTTTTCACTGCCAGTTCAAGAAAGACATTTGGGTCACTGACACACAAAAAAGAGAATGTCTAATATCGAGAATATTTAACATCGATAAAAACATAAGAAAAGTTAATTCCTTTTAATAATATGTGGAAATATCCACTCTTTGCCTGATGAAGGTCGCGAGACCGGAAACCCGTGTAGCAAAATTATGACGAATAAAACATAATATATTTTTAAAAATATCCACATTACAACCGAAGACGTTTTCGGTTTCTCTCTTTCCTTTATTATACACACACACACACACACACACACACACACACACACACACACACACATATATATATATATATATATATATATATATATATATATATATATATAAGTGAACATTGAAGTCAACACTTAGAGGTGACAGGCTGTTTCATGCTAGACGCAATCGTGGCCTGACGATTGTGTCTATCATGAAACAGCCTGTCGCCTCTAAGTGTTGACTTCAATGTTCACTTTTATATTTACACACGCACTATCTCTTATATTGAGCACTTTATCCCATAAATATAGCACACCTTAAGAGTATATTTCTTCATATATATATATATATATATATATATATAATATATATATATATATATATAGTAATGATACAATATGTCAATCCATATGGAATTTCCAGGAGGATATAGACCCAGAGAGAGCTCTATGTCAAAGGAAAGAGCAAAATTATTATTAATTGAAGAATATCAAACACTTATAATCCCGTAGATAATAATCTTTATTTCATCAGAGCACAAAAAGACACCAAATGCAGATCTTAAAGACCTACAAACAAATCACAAATGAAATGGAAAAAATATACCGGCTTAAAAAACAGAGCTATTTTTTTCAGAAAGTGGGAAAAAGACAGAGAGTGTTGACCTATTTTGACATACTGACCTCAGTTTGTCATAAAGTGTGACTATATATTTGAACTTAATTTCAATAGTTCCTGAACTTTCGATCCTTAGCTATGGTTAATTAATGATGAACATGTTATTTTCGTTTAGGATCGATTTCATCACGATTCTTCAAGTTGGTTCCCTGTGCCGAGCCAGGAAATTCTTCTCCCCGGAATCGATCCTCCAAGTCTATAAGTCTACCATTCGACCTTGCATGGAGTATTGCTGCCATTTATGGTCTGGGGCCCCTGCGTGTTGCCTCAGGGTTCTTGATAAAATCCAGAGACGGATATGCAATGTGATTGGCCCTGATCTGTCATCTCGTCTGCAGTCGCTCTCTCACAGACGCGATGTTGCATCGCTCTGCCTTTTCTACAAGTACTTCCACGGTAATTGCTCCGTGAATTTAAGCGTCCTACGAGGCTGGCATCCCGTTCCCACCCCTTCACCGTTGAAACTGTTAGATGTAGACGTCTTTTCTACTCCAATAGCTTCATGTCTCGCACATCTCGCCTATGGAACTCCCTTCCCTATTACTGTTTCCCTGACAAATACAATCTCCAACGGTTTAAGTGTAGCGTCAATCGTCATCTCCAATTGCCTTGATCTATCCACTTCCCTTCTCCACTTCCTGACATCTTTCATTCCTATCTGCTCTCGCTCTATATCTTCCGTAACCCCCCTGCCTTGATCGACCCTCCGTCCTTCTCTTTCTCCTCGTCCCTTCCTTTACCACTCCTATCTGCTCTTCCTCCAACCCTTCTGTAACCCCATGCGTGATAGTGGCCACCGGCCTTGCTTGGGGTGATACGCTTAAAATCATCACGATTCTTCTGTTAAGCTTGGAGAGTAATTATGCTTTCTTATTGCTCTAAGTAGAATCCAATTGTTTTCATAAAAACCTTCCAGTAAGATATCTTTAATCATTTCTAAGATATAACGGTTCAAAACTTAATCTAACAAATTGACAATTTTGCTTTTTCCACCATTTTAAGTTTCGCCATTACACAAGTTTTATAAATAAATGAATTTATATACCTGTTGTAAACAAAAATATTAAAATATTTTATCCATCTGAAAACGCAAATGGCGTGGATTTAAAAAAAATGACATTTATAGACAAACGGACATTTTCAGAAGTAATAATTCTATAGGGAAACTAAGACTTTGGAGAGAAAAAGACATCAGAATTAAGAGGTCTACAAAAAAACAAAAAAAAACAGTAACGCAGAATGGATTAAAAACACCGAGTAGAAATACAGAAAGATAAACAAACTCGGAAGAAAATTGACCGTAAAAATGTACAACAAGTTCTCAAAAATAGCAGAGAAAACCGTAAGAGTAAAACGAAAATCCCTATGAATAGATAAAGTATCAAGCTCCTGGTGAAATTCTTTCCAATCTATGTACAAAGATCTGATTCCTAATGCTATCAATAACAGAAGACAAAACCCGGAAATACAAGGAATGGCATATTTAATCTCCACAAGTGATGACACTGCAACCTCACAAGACATAGACCAATTACCAGTATCTTCACGACATGAAAAAGCATCCACATAGCTTCTAAGTAACAGAATTTATCAATTTCTAAACTAAAACAAATCAATTAACCGGAGAACTCAAGTCATGTTCTTAAATAGCCTCGTCTGATCGAGACTTTCATATGTAAGTTATATATTATGAAATAGACTAAGTCAGAGAATTATTTTAATATATTTCATTGTTATACGTTATTTATATACACACAAATATTAAAGTAAATGGTTTGTTTATAATAAACAGTATCAACAACATTTACCAGCCTGAATGACCTAGAAATTTTCATAGAAAATATTTCCTCCGACAGGAATCGAACCTGTATCTTACACAGAACCGTCATATAGCCATACCTTGCTAACCAGGCGCTTTCTCTGTAGCTAAGTGGTATAGCACGTCAGACTAGATGACTGTTCCGTGTATGATACAGCTTCAATTCCTGTCGGAGGGCAATATGTGTATTCTATGAAATTTCGCGGACATTCAGGCCGGGAAAATGTTTTTTAATACTGTTTATTGTAAAAAACAAAATAAAAAAATTATATCAAAATAACGTATAAACAGAAAATATATTAAAATGATTGTCGGACTTAATCCGTGACATTATATATATATATATATATATATATATATATATATATGAAGAAATATAGTTTTAAGGTGTGCTATATTTATGGGATAAATTGGTCAATATCAGAGATAGACCGTATGTAAATATAAATATAAAAGTGAACATTGAAGTCAACAGTTAGAGGCGATAGGCTGTTCCATGCTAGACGCAATCGTCAGGCCGCGAATGTTGGGTTTTCTTCGACTATTTATATGTATGGGTCAGTGGTTCATTGTGGGTAATCTATTCTGGCGTTTATTTTTGCGGGAGTGGCTTGTTTGTTTATTTATTTATTTGTTTGATTTAATTTATTTGTTTTTCATTTTATATTATTCTTTTAGGTTTTTGATGTTTAATTAGCGTAGTGAAAAAAATGGGGGGGAGGGGATTTGCTTAGGTCACTTATTTAATAGTTAGTCTTGGTCTGGGAAGATAATTAAGGCTATTTATTCGCTTACCCTAGTTTATTCTGTTATTTTGGCCGGGGAACAGTTTTTAATTAATTTATTTATTTGGATTGATTATTTTACTTTTGTTTTTGCTGATTTATGCTTATTTTTATTAGTTCTAACGGTTATTTTAGCGGGGGTAATTTGTCAATTTGTTCATTTATTTATTTATTTGGATTAATTTTTATTTGTTTTTATTTACTTATTTTTTATTTTGCATATTTTTAATTACTTTATTTAGTTTTCGATTTTTGAATAACGTATTAATGTTCTTTTTTATCGTGATATAGTAATTATAGCTATTTTTACGTCCAATTTTTGGATTGTTGTTGTAGTCTATTCTAACGGTTATTTTGGCGGGATTGGTTTGTTAATTTCTTTATTATTATTTACTTTATTTATTTGGGTTGATTGTTTTTACTTGTTTTTTCATGTATTTTTTATTTTATTTATTCTATTGCGTCTATTCTAACGAATGTTTTGTTAATTTGTTTGGGTTAATTTATTTTACTTGTTTTTTATATATTTTGTTTATTTGTATATATTCATTGCAGTTCTTGATTTTTAAATAACGTAGTAATAATTTGTTTACATGTCTGCATTTTGAGATGAGCTCAGATCGTTTATTTAGTAATTTATTTTGGTCTGGGAATGTAATAATAACTATTTTTTCCTCCAAGCAAAGTTTGTAGGTTTTTGTTTGATTGTTGTAGGCTGATGATCTTTTCCTTATTTTCCATGATATTTTTGGTGTGATTTGTGTTTTGTTTTTAATTTCCCAGATATACTTCGAAAGCATTGTGCAGTTCGCAAATGGTAAAGACGCGAACAGCACAATGGGGGACACACACAAATAGTAAATACGTGAACAATTTTAACGTCTCGAAAACTAAACTTCTCACCATTAATCATCTGAAAGGTCTCCACTGCCTGCCATCAATATGGCTGATGCTAACCTCCAGGAAATTGACTCGTTGTGCCTTGGCGGGCTAACGTTCTCTGCTGACATGAAGTGGAAAGATTATATTGAATCCATTGCTAGGTCAGCTGCTAAAAAATCGATTCACTTTCACATTAGAATCTATTTTACATATCTATAATTCTACCATTCTTCTATACTTAGAATATTTCTGTCATATATGGTCCGGTGCCCCTGCTATTTACCGCGAGCCCCTTGATAAGTTCCAAAGAAGAATCAGTTTAAAAGACAAAACAAAAAAAACGGTTTACCTACTTAAATATATATCGTAACTAATAAAAATGTCGGATTAATAAATTAAAAATCTATTATTTTTTTATAAATCGCAGTTTGCGTTTCGAATCTGAAACTCAGCAGTTCCCGAAGGAATCTGAACGATTAAGGCAATGATTCCCAACGTGGGGCGCATACAACCACCGGTGGGGTGTGGTAATATTTTGGTGGGGCATGTGTACGATGTGCACCCTTCGACAGAATAAGCCGGCAATTCGAGAATGAGATATTAACAGGGAATTGTTTTCTAGTGAGCTCAAATTTCATTTTGCATTATTATTTCATGATTAAAATGATCAAAGTATATTACAGGATACGCTTTCATTCAAATATTTTATATTTCTGCCTTTCAGTTGTCTATTATATGTTTAGAAACTATATATATATATATATATATATATATATATATATATATATATATATATATATATATATATATATATATAAGTGTCCTTTTGTTTTGTTTTTTGTTTTTTAATGTTTCTCTTTCATGGACGCCATGGTCTTTGGAGGCTTGTTTAGAGACCAAGTTAATGTCCATTTAAGCTTCCTTCGCGTGAATTGCAGTAAAGTTTTGAAGATGTAAGAATTAAATATTACAGGGTGCCACCAGAATTTTAGAAATACCAACTTGGGGCATGGCCAAATATCGGTTGGAAACTACTGGTATAAACAGAATATATATATATATATATATATATATATATATATATATATATATATATATATATATGTGTGTGTGTGTGTGTGTGTCAATTTAATCGTTATTTTTATTGGATACTCGCCTTTGAGTAAGTGCTCCGTTTATTTATTATAAAGTATATGTATTTCTTTTCGTATACCGGCCTGAATGATGAACCTGTTAAAACTTTATTCAATATAAAAGGTGTGATGGCATGGCTTTGTGATGGGACAGTAACTAAATACACAAATTCAACAACCATTGCAAGAAATTTGTTGTTACCATTTCCATCTTCATATTTAGCTGAATGTGGCTTAAGTTCTGTAAATGATTTGTTATTGAAGAAAAGAAATCGACTGGATATCACTGAACGAGAAGACGTGAGACTTAAGCTGACTAAATTGATGCCTAATATAAAATCTATCTGTAGCATTCATGACGCATAAGGATCTCACTAAAGGTCAAAATGTGATGAACTCAATTTTCGTTTTGCATTATTATTTCATAATTAAAAAGATTAAAGTATATTACAGAATAAACTTTCATTCAAATAATTTATATCAGTTCTATATTATATGTTTTGAAATATATATTTAACTGTCTTTTTGTTTTTTTTAATTTATATATATATATATATATATATATATATATATATATATATATATATATTTCGTTTCAACCTTTGGAAGTAAAGTCTGAGGATCCTCGGTCCTTTAAAAGGTCTGTGGTGAAATAATATATTACATGGAGCCTTAAAGTGGTCTGTTTATAGCGATTGGCTAGCTGCTATTGTAGACGGGTATCCTTGAATACAAGTGGACAGCTATATATATATATATATATATATATATATATATATATATATATATATATATATATATATATATATATATATATATATGCATATGTATATATTTACATAATGATAGTAATAATAATGCTGATAATAAATGGCATATCAAATACTGTCACCACAGATTCCCCTTTCCATTCTTTAATTAATAACCCCATCTAAAACCCATCACCACGACTATAATGAGAGTACAGTTTTTCTCCTTTCCTCTCTTTACTTAATAATAATAATATTAATAATAATAATGGCAGGTCTAACACCATCACCACTACTACGATGAGAGTACTGTCTTTCTCTTTTCGTCTCTTTACTTAATAATAATAATAATAATAGTAACAATAATATTTATAATAATAATAATAAAATTAACAATAATAATAATAGTAATGGTAGGTCTGACACCCCCACCACGACTACGATAAGAATACAGTCTTTCTCCTTTCCTCTCTTTACTTAATAATAATAATAAGAAGAAGAAGAAGAAGAAGAAGAAGAAGAAGAAGAAGAAGAAGAAGAAGAAGAAGAAGAAGGAGGAGGAGGAGGAGGAGGAGGAGGAGAAGAAGAAGAAGAAGAAGAAGAAGAAGAAGAAGAAGAAGAAGAAGAAGAAGAAGAAGAAGAAGAAGAAGAAGAAGAAGAAGAAGAAGAAGAGGAAATGGCAAGTCTCACGCCACCAGCATTACTATATATTTCTTCTTTCCTCAACTCTCTACAATAATAATAGTTAATGTCTTGGCTAACACCATCAATGCTATTAAAATGATCGTACAGTCAGGTGTGGAGAAAAAGAATAAAGCTGTATAAAATTGAAGAAAAGTGGAGAAAAATATAAAAGAAATATATAAATGAAAAATACAAAAATAGAAAAGAAAAGATAGGTGGGAAGGGAAAAAGAAAGTAAAACAAAACCAGTTGGATAAATATAAAAAAAGATGAAAAGAAACTATTTTTCACATCTGCGGTGATTGAACATTAACCGCCATTTTGATTTCTTTTGATTTCCATTGTCTTTTTTCTTTTTTTCTTCTTTCGTATTTAATTCTGCCGCCTTCCCCACACACTTTTTATGTAGTTTCCCGCGTTGTTTATGATCGTTTGTTTGACTGTTTGTTTTATTGTCCGCTTTTATTTGATGTGCTTTGTAGCTCTTCTTCGTTCGTTTCCGTAACAGCGAGTTGAATCATAATGAAGCCAAGTCAGAACGTTACGCCGCCATTTTGTTCAGCCGTTGTCTAAGATGAAACAGTCGGCAGCCATGTCAAATTTAATTCTCATTCCATCCTAAAGGCCTCTCATCTCTTCAGCCGATGACGTTTACGGCTTTCTCTTTACACATATCTTCGGTGCTCGCTCAAGTTTAGAAGCGTAACAGTTTTGGCACTTTACTTCGATTTATTTCCACCGCCATTTTTTTTAACGTTCAACTTTTTTTTCTTCTAAAGAGAGGAAAAGAGAAAGACTATTCTCATCGTAGTAGTAGTGATGCTGTTAGACCAGCCATCATCATTATTATTATTATTATTATTATTATTATTATTATTATTATTAAGTAAAGAGAGGAAAGAAGAAAAACTGTACTCTCATCGTAGTAGTGGTGATGGTGTTAGACCTGCCATTATTATTATTATTATTATTATTATTATTATTATTATTAAGTAAAGAGAGGAAAGGAGAAAGACTGTATTCTCATCGTAGTAGTGGTGATGGTGTTAGGCATGCCATTATTATTATTATTATTATTATTATTATTATTATTGTTATTATTAAATAAAGAGAGGAAAGGAGAAGGACTGTACTCTCATCGTAGTAGTGGTGATGGTGTTAGACCTGCCATCATTATTATTATTATTATTATTATTATTATTATTATTATTATTATTCAACAACTTTTTCTCAAATCGCCTTCCTTTCTCACCTCCTTAGAACAAAGATATCTAGTAAGACACAAGACTATGCACCGAGAGACAAAAGTTATCTCTCTTTGATTAACCCTTTAAAAAGCTAAAATAGATAAAGATAGAACTGACCGAGAGATCGTTAGGTGCGAAAGTCAAACAACCTTTTTTCTTCATGGCAGTTAGACTAGAAAGATTCAAGCTTGTGACACTCAACATAAGTACCAAATATTATATTTTTTCCGGTTATCAAGTCCCTTATAAAGAAAACAAATACACACCTTCTATGAACATTTCGTATCTCTCTCTCTCTCTCTCTATATATATATATATATATATAAATATAAAAGTGGACATGGAAGTCAGCACTTAGAGGCGACAGTCTGTTTCATGCTAGTGCAATCGTCAGGCGACTCCTGACGATTGCACTAGCATGAAACAGACTGTCGCCTCTAAGTGCTGATTTCCATGTCCACTTTTATATTTACACACGCTCTATCTCTGATATTGAGCACTTTATCCCATAAATATAGCACACTTTTAGACTACATTTCTTCATATATATATATATATGCATATATGTTCATATATATGGAGATATAATCTCTGAGGGATTGTATCTCCAATGGATTAAATAATATTTATGTTGGTCACACCACAAACTCGCTTTCACGACGCTTGACTCTACATTTGAATGATAAATCTAGGCATTTAAAACAATATGCCTGGCCGCATACACAATTCCGGAAAATCCTTGTTGAAAACACAACTGTACTTGAACATGAAAGCAATGAACAAAAGAGAAAAATTCTTGAAGCTATATACATAAAACAGTTGAAACCTAACCTGAACAAAATAAACTATGAAAACTCCAAAAATATACTCAGATGCCTATAACTGATAACGGAAGCCAATGGTTTATAGCAACGGCTTCCCATACTTAACACTTCTCGTTTTCACTCTCGCGTGACCATGTGTGATGTCATGTGCCGCGGTGCAATTTTCGCTTCCAGCGTCTCGTATGCACGATTTGTCGTTGGAAATCCTCCATGCAAACAAAACAGACTATCATTGTTGCTATATCTGTGTATTGTTTAATCTATTGTAATGTACTTGTCATCTTTGATGATGGCTTATGTAAGCCGAAAGCTTAGATAGGATTAAAAAATATGTATCAATATGGTGGTTTTCTTTCGTCTTTCAATGATAACGTTATTAAGCTTATATCAGACGATATGATAGGAATTTGCATAAAATAAATAGATAAAACTTGTCTATATCATTTAATGAAACATGCATCAATATATATATATATATATATATATATATATATATATATATATATATATATATATATATATATATATGTATATATATATATATATAGTTGGATTGATGTGAGTTTGTGACCCTGGGTTTCCCGCTATTTGCGATCGTCAGACAAACTGATTAATTTTTTTGAATTTCGGATTTATATATTGTTGCGTATATCGGTGATTTTATGGTAGTGGGAGGAAGAATTATCGTTGGTACGCCACTCATACTTACGCAATCATACATACACGCACGTACACTCATTGACGTACGCAGACACACACACGCACACGCACTCACTAGGGCTCACACAAACATAAACATATGTGAACAGTTTGGGACTGGGCATATATCATATATCATATATTGAGCGCTTTCCAATAAGTACCGCGCATACATAATATTTAAATAATATGCATAAAAAATTGCATATATATAGGTGTATTCCGGATTATGAATGTGGAATACACTCACAGCGTTCAGGATTCACTTATATGAGCGACAGCACCCTGAAGAATCCAGTGGCCCAAAGGTAACCTGAAGACTATTTGGACAAATCTTGACAAAGAGCGTTCTTTTATACTTAATAACAATCTTAAGGGTCACATAGGGCGACAGATCAGTTCCTTTTGTAGAATAATATACGACGTTTGCTTTGAGTGGTTTGGACCAGTAATGGAAATGAAAGATAAAAAAAAGAGGAAAAACGACCAAATCGACGACAAATCCAGAAAGGAAAGTTACGATCAGAACAAAGATTACTGAAATATTATGCGCGCAACATCGCGACCTAACATGCGCAAGTGAAATATTTGCATAGTCGTCTCTAACGATTTTTACGAGCCCGTCAATAACGGCAAACGCGGTCAGGAACTTTCATTACGGACAGAAGCGGCAAAGAGGAACAATCGTTTTATTTATTTCATTACGAGAATTTACAAAGAGGAACGATCAATTAGCTTTTCTTCATACCCTGCCCGGTGGCAAATGCTGCTGGTGGCACCTGAGGTGGCGGTCCCGCCATAGCCACCGAAACCGTGAGATCACCCCTGGTCGACGGCTGATGAAGACAGGGTATCGCACGTGCTAACATACGTTGTATGTTAATATATATATATATATATATATATATATATATATATATATATATATGTATGTATATATATATATACATATATATATATATATATATATATATATATATATATATATATATATATATATATATATATATACAGGGTGTTGCAGCAAAATCCGACACATGAGAAAAAGAAAACGAATTAGGCAATAAAAACAAAAGTTGTATATGCAGAGACCCGACAGTTCATTTAGCAAAAGTTAGAGTTACATACTACATTATTTTTCAATGTAACCGCCGCCGGCGGCGATGACCACCTCAAGGCGGGCGCGAAATGAGTCACACGCTTTGGCGACCTTGTACATAGCGCGAACGCCTCCACGGTGGCAGCCTTCAGAGAATCGACCGTGTTGTGGGCGTGCTTCTTGGTCTTTGCCTCGATCAGGGCCCAAAAGAAATAGTCAAGGTGGTTGCAGTCGGGTGAGGAGGTCGGCCACAAATCCGGCGACCAGTGGTGAGGAACATTCTTTAGCAGCCACGCCTGGGTCGTCTTGGCCTTGTGTGCAGGAGCGGAGTCCTGTGGGAAGACGTAGGTGCGTCCTGCGGCGATCTCGTCCATCCAGGTCTTCACCACGCTCCTTAGCACCTCCCGGTAGATCTCAGCGGTGACTCTCAGGCCCTTTTGAAAGAAGAACGGAGGTATGACGACCCTCTCGCTGGAGATGACGCCAAGGACCATGACGGAGGAGGGAAACTTCGTATGCTTCACGACGGGAACCTCCTCGATGTCTTTGCAGATCCACCTGTCGTTCCGTCTGTTGCGATCTTGACGTAGCTCTGGCTTCCATCATTGTAGACTGTCTCCTTGACGGCGGCGAAGAACTCGTCGGTCCTAACGGCCAAAGAACGAACGTTGTGGGCCTTTCGTTTGGCAGTAAACTCGTCCTTGTTTTCACACGCCTTCCAATCTCTCCAAATGTCCATGATCATGGTCCTCTTGAACCTAAGTTTCGGATTTTGCTGCAACATCCTGTATATATATATATATATATGAAATGTTCATCCAATGTGTGCATGTGTTTTCTTCATGTATATATATATATATATATATATATATATATATATATATATATATATATATATATATGTCTGTATGTGTGCAGATATGCAGAAAAATAGGAAAGAACACGTTAGGTAAATAATCCGGAGTTCCTTAGTATTTTTGCTTTTATTTTTAAAAAGACAGTGCTCCATACAGAAGTAGAGCTTATATTATAATATTTTTTTAAAAATATGATTCTTTCGCTACATAAGAGTTCTCATGTTTCAAAAGCGAGAGCTGAGACCCTTAATATAATTTTTGAAATTAAGTTGAATTAAGGTGTCCGGTCTCGCTTCCTCGTCAAGCGAGAATTTGGGAAACTTGACGAGGAACCAAGACCAGACATTCAACTTAATTTCAAAAATTATATTAAGGGTCTCGTCTCTCGCTTTTGAAACATGAGAACTCTTATGTAGCGAAGGAATCATTTTTTTTAAAAATATTATAATATATATATATATATATATATATATATATATATATATATATATATATATATATATATATATTCAAGTCTTTTTATATGAAGATTTTTGTGGTTTATTTGAACTTTTTTTATATGTTTATGTTGTATAGCTATTCACTTTGTTAATGAAACCAGTCGTATACCTTATCGCTCAAGAAGTCCAAAAATAAAGATCTCAGAAGAATCGTGAGATGCAAACTCGTGTTTGTCGCTGATAAAAAAAAATGTATGCTTGTGAGATGCGTAAAACAATGTATTTTTTCAATCCGTATCACCGAAAGCAAGGCAATAAAGCCACTCAGACTCAAGCGGGTACTGATGTGGTAAACAAAAACATTACTAAGGAGCGAGAACAAAAAAAAAGCAATCAGGACAGTAGATAGCGATTGACATTGAAGTTTTACTGGAAAGCATACACCCAGAAGAGAAGTGCGAGAAAAGAACCTGTTAGCATAGAACTTACGGTTGCATCTAACCAACTCAACTGCAAATTGACGAGTCCTTGTCGCCAGTCTAGTACTACGCTTAAATTCAAAAAGTCTAGGCAACATAGCAAAGAGTGATATTTATTGCTACTATGTATAGAAAATGTGGCACAAGGCCAAAATGGGGAGAGTGGGTAAAAAGGTCTGTCTTCATCTGTCTTAGCATTAAACTTAGCTAGCCACAAACACTGACCCAAACATATAAACAAGATTCTTAACACCAAAACAACGCATTCTTATTTACGTTTCTTACAACAATCACCATAATACCTCTTTGTCTCTATGAAAATCCTCGCTAATTCCCATATGTACAATTCATTGTCCGGTGTGTGTGTGGGCGGAATGAAACAACAATTACCACAGCGAACAATTACCATGTAAGTATTTATAGAAAAGGCAAAGGGAGGCAACTTTACGACGGTGGGAAATTGACGGAAGCCGAGCTGCCAGAACAGGATTGATAAAATTGCTGAGTCTTCTTTGGATTTTACCAAAGATCTCTAGATATAGAGCAGGGGCACCGGTTCATATGTGGCAACGATATTTTGAGCTTACTGCCTGTCTAGTATTGCGTTTAAATTCGTAAAGTCTAGGTACCATAGCGAAGAACTCATCCGAAAAAGCTGCCATGTAAGTATTTAAAGAAAAGACACAGGGAGGCAACTTTTTGTAAATGAAGTTTTCCTTACATACGTTCATTCATATTCATTTAACGTCAGTTTAAACTCACATATATCTAAACTTTAATTACGAACGATTATTTCGGAAAGGGAACATTTCACGAAAAGATATTTAGACATTTCCAAGTTTTTAAATGAAGAAAATACAAACTTTATGCAAAATGGTTACGATGTCTGGTTGGTTGCTTGATTTTCTTGAGTGGCATATCACCCTCAAGGGGTAATTTAATGCCGAAATATAAATATTTTTAACAATTTTATAGCTTCAACGAAATATATCTTAGATAAATTGTATGCCGTCAATTACAGTTAAATGTATTGTTAGTCATCATATAAATTTGTATATATTTCATAGTGATCTTCTTTTTCACTATTCGCCCAAAGCTGGGACTCTAACAGGTGCTACCGCCCCGCGTCAGCGTGGATCTGGGAAAACCAGCCATTAAAGATGGTTCCACGCTTTTCAAAACCTTCCTATCAGAGGCCTTGCTGCCGGACGTAGTTTATCGTCATACCCTTTTTTTTCATATAATTAAAGCATAATTATAAACTTATTTTGGAAACTGAAGATTTTACTGAAATCTGTTGGATATTTTCCAAGTTTTCACCTGAAATGAAGAACGTACAAACTTTAAACAAAATGGTTACGCCATCGGGAAAATAAAAATGTAGTCGTCAGTTGAAATTGACTCCAGGAGGATAAATGTTAACCTCTTCACCGTTGAAACTGTTAGATGAAGACGTCTCTTCTACTCCAGTAGCTTCATGTCTCGCACGTACAAACTTTAAACAAAATTGAACGTAAATTCTTTTTATTAATATCCCTGTTTAGGAAAATATAAAATCAGCAGCTCGAATATGTGTACCCACTAAAAAAAAAGTTTATAGTAATAAAGAAACAATATCGGATAAAAAAATCCATTGGAAATGTACTGTTATTTACGATTCGGGTACGAAACTAAAGTTAGCAGATATGAAAATTAAAAAAAAGATATGACAACTCAAATTAAAATAACGTTTATAGCAATAGATAGATAATGAGTAGGTTTAACTTCAATCAAAATGGTTACGATATCTGGGGAAAAAAAGAAGGGGTTAGTTTAACCCATATCTTCATGGAATCAGTTTAAACTAACGTTCGCCATTTTCCATTTAAACTCTAATTATAAACTATTATTTTGGAAACTGACGATTTCACTGAAATATATTGGATATTTTCCAAGTTTTCATCTGAAATCAAGACCGTACAAACTTTAAGAAAAATGATTACGCCATCTAGAAAAAAAAAAGTTAGTCGTCAGTTGAAGGGAGTGTTTAAAAAAATAAACATATATCGTTTCGACTATGGACGATCGTTAGTCACGTGATTATTAAGCTGCTTGCAAATAGTACATTGATATATTTTTTTTTTTTTGCTCTTTACGCGGTTCAACTCGACACAAACCACGATCAACCGAGATAATAAATAGTGACGCCATTTTTACAAGCGGGAAAAGGTTTATTGTTTAAGAAAATATAAAAACAGATATAGCAATACAAATATGTGTACCTACTTAAAATTAGTGATAAAGAAACAATGTCGTTGTTATGAATAATCAAGAGTGGTCTCCCCTTTGTTTTGTTACTCTCCTCTTTGAGAGCGCAATTTCTGTTTATTTTTTATTTTTAAGGTTATCACCCCAAGCAAGGCTGCAAGCCACTAGCACGCAAGGGGTTACAGAAGGTTTGGAGGAAGAGCAGATAGGAGTGGTAAAGGAGAGGACGTGGAGAAAGATAGTGGATCGATCAATGCAAGGGGGCTACAGAAGATTTGGAGCGAGAGCCGATAGGTATGAAAGGTGAAAGGATGTGGAGAAGGGAAGTGGATAGATCAAGGCAGCTGGAGATGTCGATTGACGTTACACTTAAATAGTTGGAGATTGTATTTGTCAGGGAAACAGGAATAAGGAAGGGAGTTCCACAGGCGTGATGTGCGAGACATGAAGCTATTGGAGTAGAAGAGACGTCTACATCTAACAGTTTCAACGGTGAAGGGGTGGGGACGGGATGCCAGCCTCGTAGGACGTTTAAATTCACGAGGCCTGGGAACCAGCGAAAGCAGGTCATCGGAGCAATTACCGTGAAAGTATTTGTAAAAAAGACAGAGCGAGGCAACGTCGCGTCTGTGAGAGAGCGACTGCAGACGAGATGACAGATCAGGGCCAATTACATTTCATATCCGTCTCTGGATCTTATCAAGAACCGGGACTATAAAAGGACACTATACGTGAACGTTGTATTCTCAGTTGAATAAAGCTTTCTGAAAGCCTACAAGTGCGTACTATTATTTTTGAAACTGAAAACTTCACGGAAATATGTTGCTAGTTTTCAAAATTTTCATCTGAAATCAAGAATCTACAAATTTTATTCAA
>OZ038513.1:1327500-1342500 GCA_964036315.1 Acanthosepion esculentum | reverse complement strand
CCATTATCGTCCGTAGGTATGTTACAACAAACATAAAGCCAATTGAAATTAAGGTATATTAGTTGAATGATACATTCATAAATTGTAATAGCGAGACATCTAATAGATATGCAAGCAACAAGTGTATTTTATTGTGATTTACAGTAAATATATGCGTGTGTGTGTGTGCATTAGATTCACTAAAAAGAGCATACCATGGTAGACAAAATGCCCTAAATTTCATTTAAAAAACTGTTGTAGGCAAAATCTTCATGCTATTATTAAGAGGAAAGGATTTTTTTTTATTAAATAATAATTTTTATTCTTTTTAAAAATTTGATTAACTTTATTGTTTTTTTCGTCAGCAGGTAGACCAAAGACTAGAATAGAAAATTTAAGCATTTTTTTTTTTTTGATGTGAGAAACACTGATTTTGAAATTCTTGCAAAACTCAAATAATTATTTAATTTTAAGAAATTTCGAGAAATTATATTGTGTAGATCTTAATGTTTGTATTAGTAAAAGCAGGACTCTTTGAGAATTTAAATCATCAATTTCTTTTCATAAAACATTCACCGAAATTCTGCTCTGAATCGCAAAATAAAAAAATGCTATAAAATTAAGATATTACTTAATTAGAAAAGCTTTTAATTGCTTTTATAAATAAGATATATTATGGACACTATTGTCTTAAAAAAACATTTTTTCGAGGAAAAATATATTTTTAGAAGAATTGTTTCACTATTTACATTATTCAGACTATTGTCCTCATCTTTGTTGCCATATTTATCACAACGTCTTGGCCGTTCTACGCTCCGGCTTTCTTCAATTAGACATGACACGTTTAACTAGAACTATCTACCCCAGCGAGCGAAATAAAGAGTTCAGTTTGACATTCGAACCACCCGAAGAAGACCGGCGTGTACAACGGCCGAACGTGGTGATAAATATGGCAACAAAGATGAGGACAATAATCCAAATAATATAAATAGTGTACATAATACCACATCTCAAAAATATAGACAGAATTGTTTCAGTTTTTTAAATGTTTAACTGTAATAATTTATAAAGTTTTAAATCTATTTGTCCCGGTCAAGTGATATTTTTAGTAAGTAAAAATTATATTTGTTTATCATAAATGGAAATGCTTAATACAATTTATCGACCACCAATATTTTAAAAAGAATCCTTAAACATTTTGTGTGCATAAACGTGCCGGTTTTGTAGATATTGACTTCCATACACGGCAGAGAAAACAATGCGACAACTATAGTAAATTTAAAGCCAAGTACGTAAAATTCAATAAACATTAGATTACGGAGAATATTTTCCTAAATTCATAACATTGCTAGGTAGTTAAAATTCATTTAAAGAAGGCGCCTACGTTATATTCTTCCAGTAAATTTTACAGTTATGTCCACTGTAGAAAAACATTAGATAAACTTCCCTCTGTAATTCAAGCTGTCAACACCTAAAATAAACAGGTATCTCCGTGTTAAAAATTCGTTTCTGTGACATTTTAAACTTATTGGTTGACATTATTGGTTTCAAATCAGATGAATTCCCCTTTAATCAGCAAATATTTCTCAGATAAATTTTCAGAAAAATACATTTTATTTTTGCGAGATTTTTAATCAAGAGAATTACGTGGTGATGAAAGTGACGCTAAATTCAACGATGCTTAGAAATTTCAGAACGAAAACTATTTTTAGTCAATTTAAATTAGTTTTGAAACGCAGTAAAGTATTTTGCTTATTGGGAATATTAAATTAAATTTATTAACTTGAAATTAAAACTAAAATAAAAGTTTGAATTTTTTTCATTTTTCAAAAGGCATCGCGAATCCGTGGACAAACATTTATATATATATATATATATATATATATATATATATATATATATATATATATATATATATATATATATATATTAGCAGTAGTAGTAGCAGTAGTAGTAATAGCAGTAGTAGTAGAAGTCTTATAAGTATAAGACACTATATTCGATCGGAAAACCTTCGGTGTCTTGATTTGCAAATAATCAAACCAATACCAAAGGGAAAAAACTGTATAAAAAAGAAAGAACTAAAAACATGTACGTTAGACGAAAATAATCGTCTAGCATGCAAGTCCAATGTCCAAAGAAGAAAAAACCGATAAGAGTGCGCAAAATAACTAAATAAAGTGCTCAATACAGTGAGTAGAGCAGACCGGCCTACCCTGATGATCCGTTTAGGTGAAACCGTGATAAGTTTGTCTGGCTCTCTAGGTTTAACTATATATATATATATATGATGGACTCTCCCGTCGAACTCGACGTATGAGGGTCAGACAGATCAGTTCCCAGAAACTGAAAGCCGGACACCCACAAAAGATTTGATTATAGTGGTGAAGGCTTTGTGTAGGGCCATCCACACTTTTTGGAGGGGCGAATACAGGGACCTGGTGCAACGAAAGCCACAAGGTCCCCAAACGACCCTCCGCAGGTTTTGAATTCAGAGTTGTCCTTCTCCTAGACCAGTTGCCGTCCAAGGCTATAGAACCCAGTCTGTCCTGCTATTTACCCATAGTTGGAGGGAGAAGAAGAGGATTCACACCTTTCCCAAGGGTGTTAGCACGTAAGTGAATGTAATGGATTCGACTGGAATTCGAACTCGGCTCTCCGATTCCGCAATCTAAGCCGTTATATATATATATATATATATATATATATATATATATATATATATATATATATATATATATATATATATATATATATATATATATATATATATATATATATATATATATATATATATATATATATATATATATATATATATATATATATATATATATATATATATATATATATATATGTATATATATATATATATATATATATATTTTATATATATATATATATGAAGAAATGTACTTTTAAGATATGTTATATTGATAGGATAATATGTCTACACCGGGGTTGATAAGACAGACGACCGATATCTTCGTCTGCCGAAATAGACTGTTCCCCACATGAGGTGATTTGGTATTATTTAATTGTTTATTAATTAGTTGCTCTGTAATAATAATATATATGATAGAGGAAAGGTGGAAGGGAAGGATAATGATCAGGGCATCTGGAGATGTCGATTGACATTACATTTGAATCGTTGGAGATTATAGCTATCAGGGAAACAGGAAAAGGGGAGGGAGTTCCACAGGCGAGAGGTGCGAGACCTGAAGCTATTGGAGTAGAAGAGACGGCTTCATTTAACAGTTTCGACAGTGAAAGGGTGAGAGCGAGATGCCAGCCTAGTTGAACGCTTAAATTCATGAAGTCTGGGAACCAGCGAAAGCAGCTCATCGGAGCAGTTACCATGAAAGTATTTGTAAAAGAAGACAGAGGGAGGCGACAAATGAAAATTAGAAATTACAATTACAAATTAGAAAGAAATGAACAGATAGATAGATAGATAGATAGATAGATAGATAGATAGATAGATAGATAGATAGATCAGACAATTAATGATTTATTCGTTGTAATGGTGAGAAAAGGCCGGAAAATGTATTAGTGCGATGTTGTTTGATCTTTATGAGAAAAAGAAAGCATATATGAACGAATAAAATGAACACAAGAAAAATTGCTTCGACAACAAATAAGAATGAAGGAAAAATTGAATACGAATGTGGGAATGAAGAATGGCAAATAACAGAATGAAAATATTATGAAGAAGATTCGGAAAGAAGAAGAAAATGAAAGAGGAAGTAGAAATGACGAATCTAAAAGAAAGAAAGAAAGAAAGAAAGAAAGAAAAGAAAAAAGACAAGACAAAAGAAAGAAAGAAAAGAATGATAAGTGAATGAAAGAAAGAAAGAAAGAAAGGATGACAAAAGAAAGAAAGAAAGACTGAAGAAAGAAAGAAAGAAGAATGAAGAAAGAAAGAAAGAAAGAAAGAAAGAATGAAAGAAGAAAGAAAGAAAGATCGCAAAATTTAGTCATATAAATATTCTCCAACTAATGTGATGGAAAACAATAAAATATTTAAGAATAAATCTCTATAAAATTGTTTTCTCAGATCAATGACTTCCAGCGGATGAATCATTTAAGTCTTACAGAAGCCAAAAGTTCATCTGACCAAAGTAGGTTGGCGCTACATGATCACAAACATAGAGCTTTATCAAAATAACAAAGATCACAGAAATCGATAATTTCAGCGCCTCCAAAACGACATTACTCTCTTTTAATCATTTACTATTAATCATTTGAACAGATTTAGATAGATAGATAGATAGACAGATAGATAGACAGATAGATAGACAGATAGATAGATAGATAGACAGATAGATAGATAGATAGATAGATAGATAGATAGACAGATAGATAGATAGATAGATAGATAGATATGGACAGACCGAAATAGATAGATAGATAGACAGATAGATAGATAGATAGACAGATAGATAGATAGATATGGACAGACCGAAATAGATAGATAGATAGATAGATAGATATGGACAGACCGAAATAGATAGATAGATAGATAGATAGATAGATATGAACAGACTGAAATAGATAGATAGATAGATAGATAGATATGGACAGACCGAAATAGATAGATAGATAGATAGATAGATATGAACAGACTGAAATAGATAGATAGATAGATAGATAGATAGATAGATAGATAGATAGATATGGACAGACCGAAATAGATAGATAGATAGATAGATAGATAGATAGATAGATAGATAGATATGGACAGACCGAAATAGATAGATAGATAGATATGAACAGACTGAAATAGATAGATAGATAGATAGATAGATAGATAGATAGATATGGACAGACCGAAATAGATAGATAGATAGATAGATAGATAGATAGATAGATAGATAGATAGATAGATAGATATGGACAGACCAAAAGAGATAGATAGATAGATAGATAGATATGGACAGACCAAAATAGATAGATAGATAGATAGATAGATATGGACAGACCGAAATAGATAGATAGATAGATAGATATGGACAGACCGAAATAGATAGATAGATAGATAGATATGGACAGACCGAAATAGATAGATAGATTGATAGATATGAACAGACTGAAATAGATAGATAGATAGATAGATAGATAGATAGATAGATATGGACAGACCGAAATAGATAGATAGATAGAAAGATATGAACAGACTGAAATAGATAGATAGATAGATAGATATGGACAGACCGAAATAGATAGATAGATAGATAGATAGGTAGATATAGACAGACCGAAATAGATAGATAGATAGAAATAACAGACTGAAATAGATAGATAGATAGATAGATAGATAGATAGATAGATATGAACAGACCGAAATAGATAGATAGATAGATAGATCGATAGATAGATAGATATGAACAGACCGAAATAGATAGATAGATAGATAGATAGATAGATAGATAGATAGATATGGACAGACACAGATAGATAGATAGATAGATAGATAGATAGATAGATAGATAGATAGATAGATAGATAGATAGATAGATAGATAGATAGATTTCCATCAAGATAGTCAATCTCTGTATATTCGTCGGTATTTTCTTGTATCTTTAGCGATGGATCGTATCTACAAGTCCGTCATCATGCCGAATGGTGTTTGAGGCCCCATCGTCTTTCAAGGCACCCTATATACCCGAGGGAGTTGGGATATCAGTTCATCGTGACCGGTGCTAATGAATTTCAGAATTCTATTTTCCTGAAAACTATATTAACAAAAACATTTCACAAATTTCAACTGACAGCAACACCAACTGTTCGGTCAATGTATGCTAAAATTTCTTGTATGGAGTCGGCTATTCTCCCAATTTCTATTAAACTGAGAGAAAAAAAAATGTATCTCCTTCCATTTCTCAGGGTTCAAATGCGTGCTTCGCTGAGAAGCCACATCTTTGGTAATTTCTTGAGACGTTATGCAAAAGAAAGAACTTCAAGAACTTAGGTAAACAACACGGTACTTGAAGCCGTTGCTAGGGAAACTGGTTTTAAGTACCAAGTAACGGGTGAATTATTGGCACTGGTTCTGTTTGAGAGACGTAGTGGCACTGTTGGTTTGCGACAGAGAGTTAGATTGTCGGATATTGCCCAGAAGCGGTGGGGTTGGGCGTGAATTCACGCACAAAGTGGCAGATTGTAGGATTAATGTCATTTCGAAACAAAGTTCACGAACTTTTTCCATTTGCCTGCCGGGAAGAAAGAAGTATCAGCAAAATACGCGGGGGTGGGACAGAGTTCCGGGGGGTCGGGAGGAAGCCTCCGTAGGTGGATAGGCAAAGAAGTCAAGACGCAAAAGATATGTACGTATAGATGGAGAGTGATATGAACGTAGATAGGTGGATATGAAGAAAGAGAGATAGACAAAGAGACAGAGAGATAAATATAAAGAGAATGAGAGAAATATGAAACGACTTACATATATATATATATATATATATATATATATATATATATATATATATATATATATGTATATATATATATACAGAGAGAGAGAGAGAGAGGCAGAGAGAGAGACAGAGAGAGAAAGAGAGAGATAGAGAGATAGTGAAAGAGACAGATAGATAGATAGATAGATAGATAGATAGATAGATATGAAGAGATTGAGACAGACAGACAGACAGACAGATAGACAGATAGCTAGCTAGCTAGCTAGTTAGATAGATAGATAGAGAATGAGATAGATAGATAGATAGATAGATAGATAGATAGATAGATATGAAGAGAGTAAGTCAGACAGGCAGACAGACAGACAGATAGATAGATAGATAGATAGTGAGACAGACAGACAGATAGATAGATAGATAGATAGATAGATAGATACGAATAGAGTGAGATAGATAGATATATAGATAGATAGATAGATAGATACGAATAGAGTGAGATAGATAGATAGATACGAATATAGATAGATAGATAGATAGATAGATAGATAGATAGATACGAATAGAGAGAGATAGATAGATAGATAGATAGATAGATAGATAGATAGATAGATAGATACGAATAGAGTGAGATAGATAGATAGATAGATAGATAGATAGATAGATACGAATATAGATAGATAGATAGATAGATAGATACGAATAGAGTGAGATAGATAGATATATAGATAGATATATAGATACGAATAGAGTGAGATAGATAGATAGATAGATAGATAGATAGATAGATAGATAGATAGATAGATACGAATATAGATAGATAGATAGATAGATAGATAGATAGATAGATAGATAGATAGATACGAATATAGATAGATAGATAGATAGATAGATAGATAGATAGATAGATAGATAGATAGATACGAATAGAGAGAGAGAGATACATAGATATATTTCAAAGGAAGACATTTTGAAGAGTAAAGAAGCAGAACTAGAAAAATATGCCGGGAAGAAGAGAGAATGGTAGAAAAAATGAAGCAAGCATGGAAGAAGGAATGAATTGATAAAGATGAGCGAAAAAGGATGTGACATGTATGCAAAGAAAGAAAGAAAGGAAGAAATAAAGGAAATTAGAAAGAAAGAAAGAATGAATGACTGAAACAAGAAGAAAGAGGAAAACGTATGAGGAGGAAAACGTATGATGGAAAGAAATATTGTAAAGATATGTAAAGAAATGAAAGAAGGAAAATCGATGAATGAGAAAGTGATAATTATTCAAGGAGAAATGAAAAATTAAAGAAAGAAGAATGTGAAAAATATACAGTGAGAAAGAATAATAGGAAACTGGAAAGAAAGAAATAAACAAGGAAAAGAAAGAACGAAAGAAAGAAAGAAAGAAAGAAAGAATGAATGAATGAATGAATGAATGAAGACAAAGAAAGAAAGAAAGAAATAAAGAAAAGAAAAAAGACAAGACAAAAGAGAGAAAGAGAGAAAGAAAGAAAGAAAGAATGAAGACAAAGAAAGAAAGAAAGAAAAAAAGAAAAGATAAAAGAAAGAAAGAAAGAAAAAAAGAAAGAATGAAGACAAAGAAAGAAAGGTAGAAAGAAAGAAATAGGCGGAAACGAGGAAGTCAAATAATAGGAAATTGGAAAGAAAGAAATAAACAAGGAAAAGAAAGAAAGAAGACAAAGAAAGAAAGAAAGAATCAATGAATAAATGAAGACAAAGAAAGAAAGAAAGAAAGAAGAGAAAAAAGACAAGACAAAAGAAAGAAAGGGGGAAAGAAAGAAAGAAAGAAAAAAGAAAGAAAGAATGAAGACAAAGAAAGAAAGGGAGAAAGAAAGAAAAAGGCGGGAACGAGAAAGTCAAATAATAGGAAACTGGAAAGAAAGAAATATACAAGGAAAAGAAAGAACGGAAGAAAGAATAGAAGAGAAAAAGAAAGAAAGAAAGAAATAAAGAAAGAAAGAAAGAAAGAAAGAAAGAAAGAAATAAAGAAAATAAGTATAGAGAAGAAAAAAGACAAAAGAAAGAAAGGGAGAAAGAAAGAAAAAGGCGGAAACGAGAAAGTCAAATAATAGGAAACTGGAAAGAAAGAAATAAACAAGGAAAATAAAGAAAGAAAGAAAGAAAGATAGAAAGAAAGATAGAAAGATAGAAAGAAAGAAAGAAAGAAAGAAAGAAAGAAAGATAGAAAGAAAGAAAGAAAGAAAGAAAGAAAGAAAGAATAGAAAAGAAAAAGAAAGAAAATTTGAATAATATCCAATGCGAAAAGGAAAACCTAAAAAAGAAAAAAACATAGAATGTCATAAAATATGCAAGGAGAAAGAAAGGGCACTTGTAAAATATTCAAGGAGAAACAAAAAAGAGAAAAAGAAAGAATATTTGAAAATATGCAAGGCAAAAGAAAGAAAGGAAGAAAATTTGAATAATATGCAATAAGAAAGAAAGAAATAAGTAAATAAAAAACAATGAAAGAAATAAAGACAATTTAAAAAATATCCAACGAGGAATAAAGAAAGAAACGTTTTTAAAATATGCAGTGAGAAAGAAAGATAGATAGAAAGTAAGGAAGGAAGGAAGGAAGGAAGGAAGGAAGGAAGGAACGATTGAACGAACTAACGAACGAACGAACAAAATAAAGAACATGAATAAAATTTCCAAAATATTCGTGGAGGAGGAAATAAAGAATGAAAGTTTGAAAAATATGCAACGAGAAAGAAAGAAAGAAAGAAAAAGAATATTTTTAAAAATATTTAAGTAGAAAGAAAGATGATTTGAAAAATATGCAAGAAGAACGAAAGAAAGAGAGAAAGAAAGAAAGAAAGAAAGAAAGAGAGAAAGAAAGAAAGAAAGAGAGAAAGAAAGAAAGAGAGAAAGAAAGAAAGAAAGAAAGAAAGAGAGAAAGAAAGAAAGAGAGAAAGAAAGAAAGAAAGACAGAAAGAAAGAAAGAAAGAGAGAAAGAAAGAAAGAGAGAAAGAAAGAAAGAGAGAAAGAAAGAAAGAAAGAGAGAAAGAAAGAAAGAAAGAGAGAAAGAAAGAAAGAAAGAAAGAGAGAAAGAAAGAAAGAGAGAAAGAGAGAAAGAGAGAAAGAAAGAAAGAAAGAAAGAGATAAAGAAAGAAAGAAAGAAAGAAAGAGAGAAAGAAAGAAAGAGAGAAAGAAAGAAAGAGAGAAAGAAAGAAAGAAAGAAAGAGAGAAAGAAAGAAAGAGAGAAAGAAAGAAAGAAAGAAAGAGAGAAAGAAAGAAAGAGAGAAAGAAAGAAAGAAAGAGAGAAAGAAAGAAAGAAAGAAAGAGAGAAAGAAAGAAAGAAAGAAAGAGAGAAAGAAAGAAAGAGAGAAAGAAAGAGAGAAAGAAAGAAAGAAAGAAAGAGAGAAAGAAAGAAAGAGAGAAAGAGAAAAATCTCATGAAAATGAAGAAGAAAAAATGACAGAATGTTCGAAAGAAAATATTCCGAAGTCTAAAAATTCTGCCTGGAAGTCTATCGAATTGAAACGGTCAAGAAAGACGAAAGAATTTCGCGTTTCATCAACAAAAAGACGTTCTCTTTGCCTTTTCTACAAAAAATGCCAAAAGATGGAAAGAAAAAATAAAGGAATGAACGAAGGGAAAAAGGAAGGAAGGAATGAAGATACTAAAAAAAAAAAAATTTTTCAGAATTGCTGCAAGATTTTTAGGTCTTTGTGAAGTCGATTGCTGCTAGTGAACCGAGAGATCTATCAGGTCTTTGGATGAAAGGCAAATGGTTTCCAAAGAGTTACCATTCTCGTTCGAACGACCGACCACTCTCCAATCATCTTTAACGCATTTTTCACCGCAAGCAGTTGAACTGACAAATAGACAGTCCAAAGGGACAGTCAATGCCTTCTTACCAAACGGTGTCTCAAGAAGTTCGGGTTGGGGCTGGTTCGGGAAGATTTTCATTTTGATTCTGCCATACTTCGAGGATTTTTCTTTGGCTTTATTCCAACGAAACTTCAGAGATATTCCAATTCTTCAAGATATTTTCTTGTTACCTCTCAATGACAATGTCTTAGAAGGTGATCTACCCTCGTTAGATTTTCATGAGTAAAACAAAGATTTCTGAAGATGTCAGTCAATTATACATACATACATACATACATACATACATATATATATATATATATATATATATATATATATATATATATATATATATATATATATATATATATATATATATTTGTGTGTGTATGGGATAATGATACATATATTTTATATAAAGTTTTATATGTCAAGGAAAATTTTGAAAGAAATGATGTATTTAAAAACAAAAATGATGAAAACAAAAAGGAAAAGAAATTAAGTTGGCTAGATTACAAAACAAACTTTTTTCTAAATTTTAAAACTCCCAGCATCTCTCGTTCATATTCACGCTGTAACCGCATCAACGTAAACAAACCCAGTCTGGTGAAATCCTAACGTACGAAACGCGTTACAAAATGATTTTTCCAATTGTTATATATATATATATATATATATATATATATATATATATATATATATATATATATATATGATGTTATTTTTTTCCAATTTGTTATATATCTAATGTTATATATATATATATATATATATATATATATATATATGAAGAAATATAGTCTTAAAGTGTGCTATATTTATGGGATAAAGTGCTCAATATCAGAGATAGAGCGTGTGTAAATATAAAAGTGAACATAGAAGTCAACACTTCGAGGCGACAGTCTGTTTCATGCTAGATGCAATCATCGCGCCCGATGATTGCATCTAGCATGAAACAGCTTAGAAAAAATTCGCAGTGTGAGATAGGCAAGAAGTTAGGCATGTAGCAACATCAGCACGGCAAAGGGCACTCCTTTAAAGGCAAGGAAGGGCAAAAATATTTTAAGTCAAGTGATAGCGATTGCTGTATGCGTCGTAAGATTTTTGAATCAAACACGGGCAACGCCGGGCCATGCTGTTAGTATATATATATATATATATATATATGTATATATATATATATATATATATGTATATATATATATATATATATATGTATATATATATATGTATATATATGTATATATATATATATATATATATATATATATATATATATATATATATATATATATATATATATATATATATATATATGAACCTAAAGGATCGTCAGGGTACGCTGGCCAAAGAGGTAAAATTGGGACAGAATATATATAGCCTACAACATAAAAACATGGTTTTCTTCTTTTTGTCCCTTTTTTTTTATTATTGAATAAATATCTATTAAACCCCTCCCGTTGTTGAGTTACGTATTTTTTTATTTAATTTTTTTTTAGTCACGTGGTCATGGATGTTTTTATGTTGTAGGCTATATATATTCTTTTCCAATTTTACCTCTTTGGCCAGCATACCCTGAAGATCCACGTAGGTGAAACCTAGGTAGGGTTACCTGGCTCTTTAGGTTCGCAGTTAGATTGGCTCTTCTTCGTGTATTGAGCACTTTACATAGTTACTTTTGCTTACTCGTTTCGGAGGGTTTTTTTTTTCTTTGGACTCTGAGGTTGGATTCTGGACGATTGTTTTCGCCTCAATTACATGTTCTTAGTTTTTTCTTTTTTTATCCTTTATTTTTCCTTGGGTATTGGTTTGTGCATTTACAAGCCAAAACACCTAAGGTTTTTCCAGACGAGTATAATTACTTATATTATTACATATATATATATATATATATATATATATATATATATATATATATATATATATATATATATATATCTTCACCGTTGAAACTGTTAGATGTAGACGTCTCTTCTACTCCAATAGCATGTCTCTCACATCTCGCCTGTGGAACTCCCTTCCTTATTCCTGTTTCCCTGACAAATGCAATCTCCAACTATTTAAGTGTAACGTCAATCGACATCTCCAGTTGCCTTGATCTATCCACTTCCCTTCTCCACATCCTTTCACCTTTCATTCCCATCTGCTCTCGCTCCAAATCTTCTGTAACCCCCTGCCTTGATCGATCCACTATCTTTCTCCACATCCTCTCCTTTGCCACTCCTATCTGCTCTTCCTCCAAACCTTCTGTAACCCCTTGCGTGTTAGTGGCTTCCAGCCTTGCTTGGCGTGATAAGCTTAAAAAAAATTGGAGTATTTTAATTTTTAGTATATACACACATACAGGCATATTTAGGTATCTCCACAGATTCTCTATACGATAAGCAAACTAGGATGAAAAAATAAAAACAGATTTATTGTCAAAAACTTTACGTTATTATTATATGGAACGACCAAACAATTTTTGATTATTTAATTATATTTTTGGTTCCTTTTAGAAACTTCAAAATTTTGCTTTTTTGTTTTTTCAATAGCAGCGATTGACTATAAATTAATATGTGATATTTTAGCGTCTTTTTTAGGTGAAAATCATTGATTTGGAAATTCTTTCAAAATCAAATATTTGTCGGAATTTAAAGGACCTTTCAGGAAATAATTTTGTAAACGTTTCTTTTTTTTAGAAAATCTTGGTAAAAATATTCTTTTTTATTTTTGCTGCATCTGTTACCCACACTTGTTCAAATTCATTTATTTTTGTAAGATTTAATGTTTATACTAGTTATAAGCAGAAGTCCTTGGAGAAATTAAATCATCATATTCTGCGTTATTTTAAACAATAAGTAAGCAATATGTCTTTCAAATGATAATTAAACTTTAAATCAGTTAATCTTACTCAAATAAATATTCAGAAAAATATATTTTATTTTTAAAAGATTTTTAATAAAGAGAATTACGTTGTGATGCCAGAATTATAAATTTAGCTAAAATCAGCTTTTCAAAAGCACCAACACCCATCACAAAATCAATTTAAATTCGTTTTGTCGTCTTACGAAGTATGTTGCATGTTGGAAATAAAAAAAATATAATCTATTAGATGGAAATCAAAACTAAAATAAAGTTTCGAGAAAGATTTTTCATTTTAAAAAAGTGATTTTTCTTTGGAAATACTGAGATAAATTAATTCAAAATATTGTTTTTGAAGCCAAATTTACTGGTTTTTCTGATAAGAAGACATATAAAACAAGCGGCTTTGTCGTAAATGGGTCAACATCGAAGATAAAGATTGTGTTAATATATATATATATATGGTCTGAACTATCAAATATATATATATATAAATAAGACCACTCAACACCAGAATTTATAAACAAGGATCGTACCATTCAGTAACGGATATGATGTTGATTATATTTTATTATTAAATGTTGTTTGCGAGAGTGATTCTTGCCATAATCAGCTTCATTAATTGTTATTCGTATGAATGATTTATGTTATATAAATTGATCACGTACGACATAATAGATATTAAAAAAGACTAATCCTACGTGTGAATTTCCCGATAATAATTGTGACATTACTATAATTATTGAATAATTTAGTTCATGCCACTTTTACTACAAAAAGGAGCCTACTTCTACGAGAACGCAAAATTTCAAAATTCAAAATTCAACCTCAGCGTCGAGCCTGCACGCTCCAAAATTATTCTTACTTTTAACAATATCACAATTGTAAAAAAGACTTCTTTCGGTTTACACTTTCGATGTCTAATTATTACCTGGATTTTAAAAACTTAACTAATTTACTACCTGATGATGATCGGACGATGCGATTGAAAGCCCTGGCTAGTAGAAAAATAAGACAACTCAACACCAGAATTTATAAACAAGGATCGTACCATTCAGTAACGGATATGATGTTGATTATATTTTATTATTAAATGTTAGCAGGAGTGATTCTTGCCATAATCAGCTTCATTATTTGTTATTCGTATGAATGATTTATGTTGTATAAATTGATCATGTACCACATTATATATATATATATATATATATATATATATATATATATATATATATATATATATATGATCGACTCTCCCGTCGAATTCCACGTATGAGGGTCAGGCAGATCAGTTCCTAGAAACTGAAAGCCCGACACCCACACATGAGATTTGATTATAGTGGTGAAGGCTTTGTGCAGGGCCATCCACACTTTTTGGAGGGACGAATACAGGGACCTGGTGCAGCGAATGCCACAAGGTCCCCAAACGACCCTCCGCAGGTTTTGAATTTAGAGTTGTCCTTCTCCTAGACCATTTGCTATCCAAGGCTATAGAATCCAGTCTGTCCTGATATTTACTTATAGTTGGAGGGAGAAGAAGAGGATTCACACCTTTCCCAAGGCTATTAGTACGTAAGTAAATGTAATGGATATATATATATATATATATATATATATATATGGTTAATCCTAGTTTATATGTGTCTAATTTTAAAATCCACTATTTCTCTTTTATTCTTCGTGTGTATGTTGTACTAAAACAGAGTCTATCAATATACATTTACAGTTGTCTAATGAGTGTCCTGATTGATTAAAGTGTTCAGCTATGGGGGAATGAGGATTGTTTTGACGTATGTCTAGTTTGTGGTTGTTGAAATGAAATCTAAAATTAGTTCCAGATAAACAAAGACTTGGGTATTTTAAATCTGTATAAATATTTCAATAGTTAAAAAGATTATTTAGATATAGTTAAAAAACCTTTTTAAACAACATCTAAAATACTATC
>OZ038513.1:1312500-1325000 GCA_964036315.1 Acanthosepion esculentum | reverse complement strand
ATAAAAATGTTGTTTACAATTCAAGTCAGTGCAAATGGTGCATATTTTATCAATGCAAAACACAAAAAAAGTTTATATATATATAAATATACATATATATATTATCAAACATGTCTTCAGTCAAAAGTCACTTGGGAAATCTTCTGTTTTTATCTTTCAACACCTCTCTCGTTTTCACTTTCTTTGTCAACTTCTCTCCGAATCTCCCATAAAGTAGTTACTTGTTTATTTCCCTCCACTATTTCCTTTTTTCAGTTTAGCATTGTCCAGATTCTAGTTTCAAGTAATTTATTGTCTTTCCATACTTGTCTTTTTTTAGAAATCATACACAAACATATACGCACACTAACACACGCATAGACGCACACACACATACTCATAAGTATATATATATATATATGTGTGTGTGTGTGTGTATGTGTGTGTTTATTAAATAAATTAAACAAGTTTTTTTTTTTTTTTTTTTTAATAGAATCCTCTTGCAATTACGGACAAGTTTCTTACTATTTCTATTAAAGGAAGAAGGAAATTTACCAGGTATGATGCGTATTTATTTCATTCCAAGTACTTTCGACATTAGCACAATGTCACCATCAGTCTTCATCACAAAAGTTAGGGAGCAGTAGATGTGATAGGCGACAATAAACTCCTAAAAAACTCAAAATAAATCGCTGTATTTAAATATTGCATTAATATTTAATCTTATCTTTTAAAAGCTCAACGATAATTTTTCTGTCGCCACTTAATTTTAAAGACGATATAAAAACAAAATATACCTTATATATATATATATATATATATATATATATATATATATATATATATATATATATATATATGTATATATGTACATATATATATAGATATATATAGATATATATATATATGAATAAATATAGTTTTAAGGTGTGCTATATTTATAGGATAAAGTGCTCAATATCAGATATAGAGCGTATGTAAATATAAAAGTGAACATTGAAGTCAACACTCAGAGGCGACAGGCTGTTTCATGCTAGACGCAATCGTTATATATATATATATATATATATATATATATATATATAGTTTATGGGAGCACAGTCCTATGTGTAAAGAAACCTCGGATCAGTTAAACCACGGAATTTGTGAAGAGCGGCGCTATATCGAGTTTAATTTGACACCGAGGCCCGTTGGTATAATTGGTATGACGCTTGCGTCGTATCTTAAAGGTCCGAGTTCAATTCTCTCCATTGCTGATGAGTCCCAAATAGGACGAAACGGCCGTCCACTGCTTTCTGCATTCTGTTGAGGTTTCTTCTAGACTCGATGAATTACTTAATTATGATTAAGTAAAATCCTCCTAATAATTTCCATCGCGGTTTATATGTACGCATATATATATATATATATATATATATATATATATATATATATATATATATATATAATTCATCAGCAGTGTGCATCCACTACCTATTTTCGGGCTGTGTAATCTTTTGAACTTGAAAAATATTGCATCATCCGTGATTGCATCAGATGTTGATCGCGCCCAGACATTATTGTCTCGACTGTTGATTAGTTGTCCTGCGGCCATTGTCTGCGATGGACGTTACTCCAAGGAAGTGTACGAAAATTGTAACGCTGCACGAACACACTGCCAAGCCTTACCAGTGAGCAAATCAAAGTACTATAAACTGGCACGGAAACTCTCTTGATTTAAATCCAATTTGTGGTCAATCTACACGGAACGACTTCGTGGAATGGACATACGAAGTAATAACATGTGCACTGGGTCCATGTTTCATTGGAAAAATACAGAAAAAATGTAAATAATGACTGAATTATTCATTTTGTTTCAATTTGCACAGGGATATATATATATATATATATATATATATATATATATATATATATATATATATATATATATATATATATACACTACCCATCAAAAGTGTATAAGTTCATTTCAATTTTCATTTATCATTTTTCCTTTCACCGTTTGGAAGTGGAGTCTGATGAGCCAATGTCCTTTAATAAGGGGCCTGGCGAAATAAATTATTACATGGAGCCTTAAAGTGGTCTGTTTTTCCTTTAAATTATTAGCTCTGGTTTTACATTGAGCTCTCAGGACTTCATCCTTTATTGGGACTACCTATACGGATTACCAAATATATATATATATATATATTGACAGCATGTTTTCATTAAGACATGTCTTATTAAATAATATTTGTTATAGGAACCTCTCATATTCACGGACAAGCTTCATAGTATATTTTCTAAAGAAAGAAAGAAAGAAAATTACCCTTTTGATGCCAATTCATTTTATTACGTGTACTTTTGATATTGACACACTCATCAAGGTCTTGTTTTTACTACGACCAAAATGTTGTCTGTCTATATTTCTGAGATGAGGTATTATGTACACTATTTACATTATTCGGACTATTATCCTCATCTTTGTCACCATATTTATTACAACGTTTCAGCCTTTCAGTATATGTCTATATTTCTGAGATGAGGTATTATGTACACTATTTACATTATTCGGACTATTGTCCTCATCATTGTTGCCATATTTATTACAATGTTTCGGCCTTTCAGTATCTGTCTATATTTCTGAGATGAGGTATTATGTACACTATTTACATTATTCGGACTATTGTCCTCATCTTTGTCGCCATATTTATTACAACGTTTCGGCCTTTCAGTATCTGTCTATATTTCTGAGATGAGGTATTATGTACACTATTTACATTATTCGGACTATTGTCCTCATCTTTGTCGCCATATTTATTACAACGTTTCGGCCTTTCAGTATCTGTCTATATTTCTGAGATGAGGTATTATGTACACTATTTACATTATTCGGACTATTGTCCTCATCTTTGTCGCCATATTTATTACAACGTTTCGGCCTTTCAGTATCTGTCTATATTTCTGAGGTGAGGTATTATGTACACTATTTACATTATTCAGACTATTGTCCTCATCTTTGTCGCCATATTTATTACAACGTTTTGGCCTTTCAGTATCTGTCTATATTTCTGAGATGAGGTATTATGTACACTATTTACATTATTCGGACTATTGTCCTCATCTTTGTCGCCATATTTATTACAACGTTTCGGCCTTTCAGTATCTGTCTATATTTCTGAGATGAGGTATTATGTACACTATTTACATTATTCGGACTATTGTCCTCATCTTTGTCGCCATATTTATTACAACGTTTCGGCCTTTCAGTATCTGTCTATATTTCTGAGATGAGGTATTATGTACACTATTTACATTATTCGGACTATTGTCCTCATCTTTGTCGCCATATTTATTACAACGTTTCGGCCTTTTAGTATCTGTCTATATTTCTGAGATGAGGTATTATGTACACTATTTACATTATTCGGACTATTGTCCTCATCTTTGTCGCCATATTTATTACAACGTTTCGCCCTTTCAGTATCTGTCTATATTTCTGAGATGAGGTATTATGTACACTATTTACATTATTCAGACACATGGCATAGTGGATAAAGGCGTACTTTAGATCCACTGACAGGATCCAAAGTGTGAGAGTTCAATACCCGGTTAAGGCAGTGCAGTATTTGGGGAGGGGAATTAACAGGTGATAACTGATAACTGACATCCATTAAACATGGCATGTGGAACTAGAACAGTCTAAACCCAATGAGCGAAATAAAGGTTTCAGTCTGACATTCCCACCACCTGAAGAAGGCCTGAGCGTACAACGGCTGAAACGTTGTAATAAATATGGCGACAGAGATGAGGACAATAATCCGAATAATGTAAATAGTGTAAAAAAATTGTTGTGGTCATCATTTTTCTAAGACAAAATTTTGTAAAAATATATTTGTTACACACGGTGTATATATATATATATGAGACGTTCAGCCACTGAAATATCTTTTGAGTCATTCAGTTAGAAAGAGAACAGTTAAAGGGGTTTTGTGTCAGCCACAGTCGTCACAAATGAGAAATGGTGAGAGGAAAAAAATCATTCAGGCCTCCAGTAATGGTATCAACATTCATACTCTGGCTTCCATCTTCAAAGTCTATTCAAGACCGACGAAGAGAACAGGGAATAAGTTTTAAAAAGAGGGAACAGTAGAGGGGGAAAAAACTAGATCAGGAGGTCACAACAGCAAGAGGGATCATCATTTCATCTTAGAGCTAATTACATTCTTATTGTTTAATGTAGAGACCAGTAGTGTTCTAAAACATTTGTCTTTAAACGACATATCAACAATCTATGAACACGGCCACAATGTGTTGACCATGTTTGGAAAATAAAATATTCCTATAACTCTAGATACATACAGAAAACAATCCATACATTCAGTTAAAATTAAAAATAAAATCATCCTTGATAATGGCTAAATGCATATCTGAAAGCGCTCAGACATACGGAACATTCGGACATTTTCTACATAATTTATGCCCAGAAAAGAAGAAACTTATTAGTCGTTTCTGACAAAACTTATATATATATATATATATATATATATGGTGAGAGAGAGAATAACAGAAAGAGAGAACTGACGGAGATAGATAGATAGATAGATAGATAGATAGATAGATAGATAGATAGAAATGAAAAGACTGAGATAGTTAGATAGACAGATAGATAGATAGATATAGATAGATATAGATAGATAGATATAGATAGATATATAGATAGCGAAAGAAAGACAGAGTATGAGAAAGAAAACAAACTTAGAGAGTGAGAGAAAGAGAAAAAGAACATACGGGATAGATAGATTGATAGACAGCGGGTGTGTGAGAGATAACAGTCTGACGTAGGTAGATAGATAACGAGTGAACGTAAGAGTGAATAGGTGTGTGTGTGTGAGAGAGAGAGAAAGATAAAAGACTGAGATAAATAGACAGATAGTGAGAGAAAGAGTTAGAAAGAACAGACGAATATATATATATATATATATATATATATACATATAGATAGATAGATAGATAGATAGATAGATGAATTGATTGACATAGATAGATAGATAGATAGATGAATTGATTGACATAGATAGATAGATAGATAGATAGATAGATAGATAGATAGATGAATTGATTGACATAGATAGATAGATAGATAGATATATAGATAGATAGATAGATAGATAGATATGAAAAGGACTGAGCTAGATAGATAGATAGATAGATAGATACATATGAAAGGACTGATATAGATAGATAGATAGATAGATAGATAGATAGATAGCGAAAGAGAAATAACTGGACTGCAAGTTTTCATGGACAAAAAAATTGCGTCTCTTTTTCTTTTCTTTGTCTGAATTGAAAGTTGTCTCTTCCCGCTTTTTTCAAACCGAAAACTTTATAGTTTGTAAAATATTTCACCAGGTGACGTCATTGGAAAATCAAGGTAAGCCGTTGGCTAAATTGTCGCCATCTTTTGCCATGCAACATGTATTTAAAGCAAAAAAAAGGGCTTTTGTTTTTAACGTCATTTATTATTCTGTTCACTGATCGAATGAGAATTGAAAACATAAACAATTTTGATACTGGATCAGCGAAAATAACAAAGATTAAAAAAATTAAAAACATTGGTCCAGATTTTTTTTTGTTTTTTTATTAATTTATTGATACCGGCATTTTACAGTTAAGCTGGAATTTCGTTGCGCAAATTAACTTTATCGAATTAAGATAAGTTTGAAAATGGAAAAACATTTATCGGCATATTATAGAATATACTTATCTATTTTGTTTTTGGAAAATTGAAACTTTTTGCGTGTTTGCTGCAGCATTTCGCCCCTTACCTCGATCGAAGAACCCACAGCATTCCAATTGACGCTTTCATTGACGCACACAAACACACGGTGGCATACAGACGCACACACACAAACATGCAGACACACACACACACACACACACACATATATATATATATACATATATATATATATATATATATATATATATATATATATATATATATATATGCATTGTAAAGGTAATAAATCCTTTGGTATATAATCCAAGTAGATCCTAGTAATATAAAAATATTAAACCTGATCCACAAAAAGAGATCAATATATTTATTATTACAGAGCAAATAATTAGTATATAATAAAATCCCAAATTACCTCAAATGGGCTATAAGCCTATTTCAGCCGACGAAAACTTTATCAGTCTTATTCAAACTCAGAATTCATATTCATTAGAAATTTAACTGTGACAGATGCTACAAAAATTATATATATATATATATATATATATATATATATATATATATATATATATATATATATATATATATATATATATATATATATATATATATATATATAGTTTTAAAGTATGCTATATTTATGGGTTAAAGTGCTCAATATCACAGATGGTGCGTATATAAATATAAAAGTGAACATTGAACTCAACATTCAGAGGCGACAGGCTGTTTTATGCTAGACACAAACGTCAGCCCACCATATATATATATATATATATATATATATATATATATATATATATATATATATATATATATATATATATATATATATATATATATATATATATATCATAGCTTAATATTACTAGACATATTAAAAAACGCGCGAAGCAACCGGTTTCGCTCCCGCTCATCAGGCTTACAACAGGAGATTTAAATTTAAAAGACAGAAAATGTACAATAAAAGGAAATGTGGAGGGGGATAAAAAAAATATATGAGCAAAAGGAGCTAGAGGCAAATAACAGCGAGCCCATTTTTAGCATTTTCTTAATACTTTTATTGCTATGATAACATTTTGTACCTTTAAAAATATCTTTAAATTTATATATATATATATATATATATTTAGTTGGATTGATGCGAATTGGTGACCTTGGGCTTCATGCTATTTGCGATCATCAGGCAAACTTATTAATTTTTAAATTTCAGATTTATAAACCCAAAATTTAAAATTTAATCAGTTTGTCTGCCGATCGCAAATAGCGTGAAACCCAGGGTCACAAACTCACACGAATCCAACTAAATATGTTAGCTCTATCACTGATATTGAGTGCTTTTCAATAAGTACCGCGCATATATAATATATGATATATATAAAAATTGCATATATATATATATATGTGTGTATAAATAAAAAGAAAGAACAGTAAGATATAAAATCCGGTGTTCTTATAGATATTTTTATTTTTACACAATAGTTCTCAATGTAAATTTACAGAGCATTAATATTATAAATTAAGTGATTTAAAATATTTGACTCCAAAATTCGCTTGACGAGGAAATGGAACTAATGTCTTTGGTTTAATAACAAAATTAATTCAAAGGCTTTAGCTTCCATTTTTGAAACATGGTTATCACTGTGTATCGAAAAACCCATATTTTAAATCAATTAATTTATAATATATATATATATATTTATATATATATATATACACATTTTAAATACATATATATATATATATTACATATATATATGTATATATATATATATAAGTATATCATATATATATTTTAATTATTAATATATATATATATCGCATCAATAAATAAAATTCAATCACTTCATATATATATATATATATATATATGTGTGTGTGTGTGTGTGTGTGTGTGTGTGTGTGTGTGTGTGTGTGTGTGTGTGTGTATACACAGGGTGTACATTAAGTTCGTGTGCACTTTAAAAAATTTATAACTTTATTTGTATTTGCGATAGAACTAATTTATAAAAAGGATTAGAAATAAGTAAATCTATATTTTTAAGGTTTTATTGAAATTTTATTTGAGTTTCCACATGTCCTCCATCATTAGCAATACAAAGGGTAATACGATTTTGCAGTTTACGGAAAACATTTGCCAACTGATTTACAGTAATGCCTGAAATCACATTAGTTATTTTAGCTATACTTAAAGCTAGGTACATTAAACTTTATAACATTTTTTACAGATTATTTCTATCGCAAATACAAATAAAGTTATAAATTTTTAAAGTGCACACGAACTTTATGGACACCCTGTATATATAGATATATATATATATACAAATGAGAGAATGAAGAAATGGAGTAAAAATCCATTGTTCGTAACATCAAACATATCCACAAGTCTATTTTTAATTGTGTCCTTATGTTAGGAAACATCACTTAGTTTTTAAATTTCCTTAAAAATTATGCAATCACCACTTACTTACCATCGCCTGAAGAAGTACAATCATAGTATTGAAACATGAAAACTTTTGTGTAGTGATTTCAAAATGTTTTTATTATATTCTCTTACAATAAAAATATAATGATAATTATTATAAAGTCAAAAATAAAAATATAATAATAATTATTATAATTATTTTCTTTTTAAAAATATTATTCCAGTGCGACACAGAAAATTTCCATGTTTCAAAACTGAAATTAAAGTTGTAAATTTTAATTAAACTTAAAATCCATAATCTCGTTCCATTGTCAAGCGATGTTAGGAATAACTTTCTAAGAAATTTACTTAATTTATAAACACAGACAATATTAATATTATGAGTTGTTAAGTTTAAGGAAAATTCAATCTGTTTTGATTATGGGTGGTTGGGTTTAATTTACCTAGACTACTTATGTATCCAATATATGTCACTTACAAAGTCACGTTAAGTTTTGGAGAGGGGGTTCCTGCTAACAAACGTCTACTTCCATTATTCAGTACGACGTCTGATAAAAATAAATTTGGTCATTTTTATTCATCCGCTTAATTGATATTTTTATACACAAAGATTTTCTAAAAGGGTCATATTTTTAATATTTAAATTTTATTAATTTTTTTTTATTCTTCTAATTTTAAAGTTCCATTCGGCCTACTAATAAATAATCTATATGTAATAATAATTATAGATGTGTGTGGGAATGGGGAGTAGCTGTGTATGTGTAAATTCAGTTCATTCACTTATTCACGATAATGTAATTATTTTAATCAACATTTATTTATTTTCGAACATAATCTCTCCCATTTACATTATTCGGATTATTGTCCTCATCTTTGTCGCCATATTTATCACAAAGTTTCGGCCTTTCAGTATCGGTCTATATTTCTGAGATGAGGTATTATGTACCTAATGTAAATAGTGCACATATTACCTCATCTCAGAAATATAGACAGATACTGAAAGGTCGAAATATTGTAATAAATATGGCAACAAAGATGAGGACAATAGTCCGAATAATGTAAATAGTGTACATAATACCTCATCTCAGAAATATAGACATATACTGAAAGACCGAAACCTTGTAATAAATATAGCATCAAAGATGTGGACAATAGTCCTAATAATGTAAATAGTGTACATAATACTTCATCTCAGAAATATAGACAGATACTGAAAGGCCGAAACTTTGTAATAAATATGGCGACAAAGATGAGGACAATAGTCCGAATAATGTAAATAATATGTATTATGTATGTAATACATAATACCTCATCTCAGAAATATAGAGAGATACTGAACCCTAATATTGCACCCCAACAATAAAGTATCTCGAGAGAAACAGAATTTTTTTCTAAAAAACAAAATAAATATTAAAAAAAATAATTCTAACACTTGACAAGTACTTCGGCATGAAACTCGATGTTGTGTAAATAATGTAAGGTATTATATATATGTATATATATATATATTGTCATCCACAGTCAGACTGTTTCGCTGTATCACGGCTCATCAGTGTGGCTAGGCGTCCGGTTGCCTCTGGCTAGAATCGAAAACCGGCTTAATTCGCGTCATTCGGAAATTTTACTCTGAAGCCGTTGGCGCACGGCAGAGAAGAAGGTGAATGTAAGCGTATTTATTTTTAGATAAACACACAGTGACTGAGAGAACTCGATTCGATTTACCGAAGAAATGAAATGGAATAAGTCCAACAATTATTTTAATATATTTTCTGTTTATACGTTATTTATATAGAATGCAAATATTTAAGTAAATCTGTGTTTATAGTAAACAATATTATTTACATTTACCGACCTGAATGTTCATAGAAAATATGCGTCCTCCGACAGGAATTGAACCTCTATCCTACACGGAACCATCATATAGCCTGACGTGTTATACCATTTAGCTACAGAGGAAGCGTCTGGGGAGGTAGGTCGATTTTACTGCTTTTAAACAATTCTCTGATTTCCCTCGAAGCGTATCTTAACGTAAACAAATTGTCGGACTTTGTCCATTTCGTGGTGTGTGACGTCATTTATTTATGTTTGGATACGTTTCGAGCAGATATGAAATTTCGAGGGAAATCATGGAAAATTGAAGTTTAAAAGCAGTAAAATCGACCTTGCTAACGTTGCTTCCACTGTAGCTAAACTGCTATAGCACGTCAGGCTATATGACGATTCCGTGTAGGATACAGGTTCGATTCCTGTCGGAAGACATATTTTCTATGAAAATTTCTCGAACGATCAGGCCGCTAAATATCGTTAATACAGTTTATTATAAGAAAGAGCATTTAATGAAATATTTCTATCTATAAAAACAACGTAAATAAATGCTGTTTATAATAAACAGTATTAACAACATTTACCGGCCTGAATGTCCGAGAAATTGTCATAGAAAATAAGTGTCCTCCGACAGGAATCGAACCTGTATCCTATACGGAACCGTCATATAGCCTGAAGTGTTATACCATTTAACTACAGATGAAGTGTTTGGTTAGCAGATATGATCGTTTGAGAAAAATCATAGAAACTTTGTTATTTAAAAATAGTAATTTGACTTTTCTATCCAGATGCTTCCTCTATAGATAAATAGTATAGCACGTAAGCCTATATAATCAGTTCCTTGTAGGATACAAGTTCGATTCCTGTCGGAGGACACATATTGTCTATGAAATTTCTCGGACAGTCAGGCTGGTAAATGTCGTTAATACAATTTATTATAAAACAGAACTTTTACTTAAATATTTGTATCTATATAAATAACGTACAGCAATAAAATATATTAAAATAATTGTCGGACTTTGTCTATTTCATAATATATGACATTATATATATATATATATATATATATATATATATATATATATATATATATATATAGATAGAGAGAGAGAGAGAGAGAGAGAGAGAGAGTAAGAGAGTGAGTATATTTTGTCTGCATGCTTTCATTAAGACATATCTCATTAAATAATTTATACAAGTTTTGACTACTTACTTTCATATGATCCTCTAATTACGGACACGTTACTTAGTATCCTTATTAAAGGAAGAAAGAAAATTACGATTCTGATACACATTCATTTTATTCCGAGAACTATTTTGTCTTAGAAAAAAACAAAACCCTGATGATGACAGTGCTAATGTCGAAAGTACTCAGAATAAAATGAATATGCATCAATATGGTAATTTTCTTTCTTCCTTTAATAATGATACTAAGTAACTTGTCCGTAATTACGAGAGGATCCTATAAACATAAGTAGACGAAACTTGTCTAAATCATTTAATGATACATTTCTTAATATATATATATATATATATATATATATATATATATATATATATATATATATATAATGTCATATATTATGAAATAGACAAAGTCCGACAATTATTTTAATATATTTATTGTTTATACGTTATTTTTATAGATACAAATATTTAAGTAAATTCTTTATTTATAATAAACAACAATTATTCTTATTAAAGGAAGAATTAAAATGCATTTTACTTGGCCTTCAAAAGTTGGCATCTATTTGTAAAACTTTCCTTAACTATAACAAGCCAATTTATGAATGAAATGTTAATTTAAAATTTTTGTTTCAAACATTTCAAGTAGGGAATATATCTTACTTTGTGAAGCGGTAGCAAGCGGGTAAAACCTGTTAGTTCTACCATAAAATGTATTGTTGGTCATTTTGACATAAAATGTATTGTTGGTCATTTTGACATAAAATGTATTGTTGGTCATTTTGACATAAAATATATTGTTGGTCATTTTGACATAAAATGTATTGTTAGTCAATCTGATATAAAATCTATTGTTGGTAATTCTTCTGCTGCCACTTAATTTAAAGACGATTTGATGTACGTAGGTCCTTATTTTCCGTACAAACAATTGTTATTGCATGCGTGACAGTACGGGACAATTTATAAGATAAAATTAATATAGTGTAAAGATGGGAAAATAGAAATTAAAATTATTTATAAATTCAACATTTGAAGAATTAGAGAAACATAATAGCTAATTAATAAAACCTATATTATGGAATCTATATAAATAAAAACGAAATTGGAGCAGAGCTATCCAACGAATTCTGAGAGCTAAAATGCCCCAAATCAAATTAATAGAAATCTATATGCTAAAAGCACAATATCTGTCTTATATATTATCTACTTCTAGATGAGATCACTCTTCACTTAACTAATTTGCATATTGATTTAAAAAAAGTTTATTTCATTAATTAACTGTCCTTCATTAGTGTTCTCTTATTCAAGGATTATTTTAATTTTTATATGAAAAATAGTCCCGTTTAGGATCATTGTCTTATATAGTGCAGA
>OZ038513.1:1282500-1307500 GCA_964036315.1 Acanthosepion esculentum | reverse complement strand
ACTGCTGCCAATAACAAAAGAGAAAATGAAAAATACCAAACAACAAATCGAATATAGCATCAAAATTCATTTTATTTTTATTTATTTGTTATGTAATTAAATGCATAATTGTCAAAAATGTTTCCATAAAACTTGATATTTCCTGTAATAAATTCTTAATAAATATTATTATTATTATTATTTTACTTAAGTGTAAGGTGGTCCTACATAAACAATTCGGCTAATCATGACAAGAAATATCACCAAGAAATGAGGGGAGGGGGGTTCGATACGATGGGCGTGGCATGACGGGTCTGACAGGTGAAGGTTAGAACTGTCTAAGCTGAATATAGTTCGTCTGAATACTTTCCATGGAGATAGCGATCGAGCAGCGAGAGACTTGCGGCATTTAGTCCGTGAGAAAGTGATTGCAAGGTAGAAAATAAATTCATCACCCGCAAGGACGCGGAGACGCTTTCGGACTCTATCGAAACTGGAAAAGTGAAACTTATGGCTGAATCTAACACTTGTAAAGGTAGACGATAGCAGGAGGAGTCAGATTCCTACTGGAGCGATATAGGGAACCGACCAGTTTTCCAGTCTCATTAGCGATGGATCGCATGTGTGAGTTTCACTTGAAGTCTGGCTTGGGCTTAACGCCCAACAGGCGCTCAAGACACTGAATCTCTCCGAGGGGACACCCGTTTATCGTGATCGGTGAAATTTCTGGATTCGCAGTGACAATGGAACGTCACTTAAGCCTTCTAGGTATGTCACGCGTTGCTTTCCCTTGTCTCTCTTTTCCTCTATCCGCCCTGTGAGTAACAAATTCTCCAAGCCCTCCTTTCTCATTACGTATAACGGAAATTTCAACTGCCTCTTCCTGATGTTAATTATAAGCTTCCTCCTTGTTTGCGTTCTCTCCAAAGCCTCATCGTTGCGCTCAGGTTCTGTCCATGATATCTCAGCATCCCCCTGTAGAACCATACCTCCGTTGCCTCGAGTCTGTTCTTAATAATAATAATAATAATTATTATTATTATTATTATTATTGTTTGTGTGTCATGTTTCCTGCTTTTTATCCTGTAGAGCCGGTTTATTTAATTGATAGCACTTTTCTTAGAGTACGGGATGTTCCTAGTAGGGTGATCTTCTGGGCAACTTGTATGTTGATGTTACCAGGGACGCTGTTAATAAAATTGTCCATTTCTTTTCTCACGAGGCACGGTGCTCCGATTACTATTGGTACAGTCTCAGTTTTAATTCTCCACATTATTATTATTATTATTATTATTAATGTATCTGATGTTTCCTGCTTTGTATCCTGTAGGGCCGGATCGAAACTATGGCCCTTAGGCCCTATAGGAGAATTGTCATTTAATTGATAGCACTTTTCTTGCTATATAGAGATGTTCCTAGTAGGACGATCTTTTGGGCAACTTGTATGTTGATGTTACCTGGGACGCTGTTAATAAAATTGACCATTTCTTTTCTCACAGAGCTCCGATTACTACTGGAACAGTGTCAGTCTTAGTTCCCTCTCATCCTGTTAATGTCGATCTCCAGGTCCTTGTATTTGGACAATTTCCCGATAATTTTGATGGAGATGTTTCTCTCAGATGGTACTGCTATGTCACTAATGGTACACTTCCTGAATTCCTTGTTTTTTTTAATGGTATTATGATTATTATTATTCTTTATGTATGCTATGTTTCCTGCTTTGTATTCTGTAGAGCCGGATCCAAACTATGGTCCTTAGGCCCTATAGGAGAATTGTCATTTAATTAATAGCACTTTTCTTAGTGTATGGGATGTTCCGAGTAGGGCGATCTTCTGAGCAGTTTGTATATTGATGATACCTCGGAAAGTTTTAGTAAAATTGTCCATTTCTTAACTCAAAAGACCCAGAGCTCCGATTACGATTGGTAGAGTCTCATTTTGTTAATCTCGATCTCCAGGTTCTTGTATTTGGACAATTTCTCGATAGTTTTTATGGAGTGTTTCACTCAGATGGTACTGCTATGTCAATAAGCAGACATTTACAGAATTTCTTGTCTTTTATGATAAAATGTGAGCTGGCCTCGTAAGAACAATTTTATGTATTTCTTTAAGGCATGGGCTACCAGGAATCCCTTCATTGAGTCTATAGGAATCTTTTCCCATCGATCCGAGAGTTCCAAGTGGAACTGGAATTATTGATGTCCTCATGGGCAACATTCTTTAGATTTCCACTTCAAGATGCTTCTATTTTGATAGTTTTTTTTAAAGATCTTCAGAAATCCATGACAATCTGCAGGGATCGCCATGTCATTAAGAAAACACATTCTCTTTTGGTGGTCTTTGATCAGGAAGTCTGGCTGATTCCTGTTATGCTTACGAGTTTTATTGTCTTAAAAAACTTCAGTCAGATATTATTATTATTATTATTATTATTATTATTATTATTATTATTATTATTATTAAGTAAAGAGAGGAAAGGAGAAAGACTGTACTCTCATCGTAGTAGTGGTGATGGTGTTAGACCGCCATTATTATTATTATTATTAATTAAAGAGAGGAAAAGAGAAAGACTGTGCTCTCATCGTAGTAATGGTGATGGTATTAGACCTGCCATTATTATTATTATTATTATTATTATTATTATTATTATTATTATTATTATTAAGTAAAGAGAGGAAAGCAGAAAGACTGTGCTCTCATCGTAGTAGTGGTGATGGCAGCAGACCTGCCATTATTATTATTATTATTATTATTATTATTATTATTATTGTTATTATTATTCAGTAAAGAGAGGAAAGCAGAAAGACTGTGCTCTCATCGTAGTAGTGATGATGGCAGCAGACCTGCCATTATTATTATTATTATTATTATTATTATTGTTATTATTATTAAGTAAAGAGAGGAAAGCAGAAAGACTGTGCTCTCATCGTAGTAGTGGTGATGGCAGCAGACCTGCCATTATTATTATTATTATTATTATTATTATTGTTATTATTATTAAGTAAAGAGAGGAAAGCAGAAAGACTGTGCTCTCATCGTAGTAGTGGTGATGGCAGCAGACCTGCCATTATTATTATTATTATTATTATTATTGTTATTATTATTAAGTAAAGAGAGGAAAGCAGAAAGACTGTGCTCTCATCGTAGTAGTGGTGATGGCAGCAGACCTGCTATTATTATTATTATTATTATTATTATTATTATTATTATTATTATTATTATTATTATTATTATTATTTATAAATAAATAATAGGTAATGCTTAAAACGTACCGAAAATAAAAGAATGAACAGTCTGCGCTTAAAGGTACACATTCGGGAAGAAGAAATGAAAAAAAAATCATATTAATCGATTCTAATAACACTATTCTTTTTGCGAATAACATTTGACAACTTAAAGAGATTTCGACGCCTTTTACCTTATTCACTTTGGCTTCATCCGCGAATTACACATTTGCAATTTTATTCTATATCCAACCGCCGTATTTTTTTTTCGGCTCTGTTTTCTGTTGTTTTGTTTTAGTTTATTTTTTTTTTGAGAGAGAGAGAGAGAGAGAGAGAGAGAGAGAGAGAAGTTCATTGTCTCTTCGTCTTCCTTATATGCCAGATGCCTTATCGGCTTCTCACAAAACAAGGAACAGATAAGAGAGACGTATAAAAACGAGGACGTCACAAATGTCATATCACATTGAACCAAATAAAAAACACAAAACACAATATGAAATCAGTGGATTTATAAACACGGACGGCATATCGTCTTTTCAAGACTTCTACTGCTTATTTGAGAGTTTTAGCAACTTTCGTATATATATATATATATATATATATATATATATATATATATATATATATATATACTAGCAGCATGGTCAGGCGTTGCCCGTGCTTGATTCAAAAATCGTATGACTCATACAGCAATCGCTATCACTTGACTGAAAATATTTTTGCCCTTCCTTGCATTTAAAGGAGTGCCCTTTGCCGTGCTGATGTTGTTACATGCCTTACTTTTTCCACCCTTAAAAAAAAACCCCAAAAAACATACATACACAATGAAGGTACACGCACATATATATATATATATGTGTGTGTGTGTGTGTGTGTGTGTGTGTGTGTGTGTGTGTGTGTGTGTGTGTGTGTGTGTGTGTAAATATATCTATATTTATATATGAAAAAGAGATATATACATTTTTGTATACCGGAACAATGAGTCTGGCCATAATTTAAAAAATGCGATTTTCATCAAAAGTGAAATCAGTTTTCTAAAAAGCGTGTATATAGAAAGTGCTTTAATCGCTAGATCATCTACTGTAAATTTGCTTCCAGGTTCTTCCACCATTTCACGTTTTATTACATTGAGGGATATTTAATGATGGAAAACTAAAAAAAAAAAGCAAAGAAACTCAAAGAAAATTTGCTAAATTATATACCCAAGCACATATACATTTTTTCAAAAATTCAAAAATTGAAGATTCTAAGGGTCACCTTCCCTTCAAGTGCATGTCTAGTTACATAAGTTGAAACATCAATTTACTTCGAAGACCGAAATGATGAAACGCATCACATGAAGAATTTCCACTTTCTCAATGATTTTTCCTAATATATATTTATATAACTAGCAGCATGGCCAGGCGTTGCCCGTGCTTGATTAAAAAATCCTACGACTCATACAGCAATCGCTATCACTTGACTTAAAATATTTTTTGCCTTTCCTAGCCTTTAAAGGAGTGCCCTTTGCCGTGCTGATGTTGCTACATGCCTTACTTCTTGCCTATCTCACACTGCGAATTTTTTCTAAGCTCTATACTAAACATTAATTCTGTTACGAAAAAAGAACTAAACAAAATGAACACAAAAAGATCAGCTTTAAAAAAAGGTCTCGTAACTGGAAAAACCGAATGAAAAAAGAATGTTATTTTTTCACACCCAATCCACTTCTGCGGAATTAGAATCAACGTTGAGTTTAAGCAAGCGAATGGGCCAATTGGAGTAAAGTGGCATGCAGATTTAAATTTTTCCCACTTGTGACGAATGCAGCTATCGATTTTTTTTTTGCATGCTAGCATGTTAGTTAACATTCGTGTCAGTCAGCTGTTGGCTCTCACGCTGGCCAATAGAAACTTCCTGCCTATTCGTGGCAGCCAGCTATAGGCTCTCACTCTGGCCAGTAGAAGATGGCCGCAAACTACATGAAAACTTCCATAGATGAAATAGATTTGATGAAATAGAGCACATATGCACAAGGAATTTCGTTAAGCACTTGTTACATAAAGGACATTAGTCAGGATTCCTACAATTACATAGGTTAGTTATCCGAGACATGTTAGAATCAGTACTAGCATTACAGTTATTACTGTTATGTAATTTCAATGTTTTATGGTGTGTGATTTAATTATTTTCTTTAGATTATTAATACAACTATAGCTAAGTTTTAGAGTATTCCGATTAAATTATGCTTAATGAATTACTTTTAGGAAAATGTTTATCAGTTAACGTTATATATATGTGAGTGTGTTTATATATATATATATATATGATCGAATCTCCCGTCGAACTCGACGTATGAGGGTCAGGCAGATCAGTTCCTAGAAACTGAGAGCCCGACACCGACACATGAGATTTGATTATAGTGGTGTATGCTTTGTGCAGGGCCATCCACACTTTTTGGAGGGACGAATACAGGGACCTGATACAGCGAATACCACAAGGCCCCCAAACGACCCTCCGCAGGTTTTGAATTCAGAGTTGTCCTTCTCCTAGACCAGTTTCCATCCAAGGCTATAAAACCCAGTCTGTCCTGCTATTTAGAGGGAGAATAATAGGATTCATACCTTTCCCAAGGGTATTAGCACATAAGTGAATGTAATGGATTCGAACTCGGCTCTCCGATTCCTCAATCCAAGCCGTTATCCATTACTCCACCGTATATATAAAGAGGAAAGAAAAATTTTATAGAACATACATACAACAAACTATTTCTTATTTTATTAGTTAAAATATAATCCTTGAAAATGGCTAAATGTATAGCCGAAAGCGCTCGAAAAAAAACAGGACAGTTTTTATATATTTTATCATCCGAAAAGAAAAACATTAATAGATCGCATGAGAAATTGTATAAAAAACTAAATAAAAGCACCTTGTCAGTCGTTTTCAATGAAATGTGCATGGAAGAAGGATTGATGCGTATATACATATATATATATAAATATAAAAGTAAACATTGAAGTCAATACTCATAGACGACAGGCTGTTTCATGAAACAGCCTGTCGCCTCTGGGTGTTGACTTCAATGTTCACTTTTATATATATATATATATACATGCACTCTCTGATATTGAACATTTTATCCCATAAATATAGCACTGCTTCAAACCATATTTCTTCATTATATATATATATATATATATATATATATATATATATATATATATATATGTATATATATATATATATATATATATGTCTGTTTGTGCTTTCGTGTGTTTTAATTTCATTCGTCTTAAAATACATTATTTCGTTTTTGACGAAAGAATTTTATTCGAAGAATGATTTACTCGATTGAATTATTCTTTTCTTGAGATATATATTTTTTTCTTTTTGTGGCGCCGGAACTAAAACCTGAAAGAGAAAAAGAAAAGGAACAAAAGAAAAAGAAAAGTAAAATAACGTGAAGATGAAGAAGTGGGAAGAAAAGGAAATAGTTGAAGAAGAAAAACTAAGGAATAAGAAAAGAAGAAACGGAAGGAGGAAAAAAAAAGAAAAAGAATGCATATATATATATATATATATATATATATATATATATATATATATATATATATAAGGATATTACACACGAAAAAACTATCATGTGAAAAGGTAACGCAAAGGAAAAGAATATAATTTCTTCTTTTTCTTCTTCTTCTTCTTCTTCTTCTTCTTCTTCTTCTTCTTCTTCTTCTTCTTCTTCTTCTTCTTCTTCTCCTCCTCCTCCTCCTATCAAAATTAGCATTACCATCGATATCAACAACAGCATTTTTTCAACAGACTTATTTACGTGTGTGTGTGTTTATATATATATATATATATATATATATATATATATATATATATATATATATATATAAATGTTATATATATATATATATATATATATATATATATATATATATATATATATATATAACTGAATGGTGAAACGAGCGACTAACCGTATATAAATGCATATATATATATATATATATATATATAGTGTAAGAAAAAATCGTTCTCAGGGTTAAGTAATGGGCTCTTTAATACACACACACAAATATATATATATATATATATATATATATATATATATATATATATATATATATATATATATATATATATATGATTAAATCGAAAGATGCCTCATGTGCGTTTCTTACAACATACAGATTTAATAGCACGGTTAATGAATTTTGTGGAATAGAAATCCAACAAAATGATTGGCAATCTGTTTAACGATATTATTATATATTAGCCTAATGACTACATTGAAGTACGAAAGGTAAGTTTTTAAGGTAGGAATTTTCGGACACGCCTGTGTCCTTTTTCAAAAAGACGAGGAATAAACAACTAAGTTGGACTCAACTCTTCTGTTATTGTTGATGTTGGTTAGACTGTTCCAAGACACGAGGGACTGTGAGTGCCGCCGGGAGCAGAGGCGGAAATTGTCGTGCACTAAACTTCGAAACACTCACACTGAGATTTTAGGGGTCGTCGTGGCCAGACAGGCAGACATACCACTTTGCTCTCGTGGCTATAAGTCGAAGAGCATTAATTCTAATAAGTCGTAAATCGATGACGACATATATATATATATATATATATATATATATATATATATGTATATATATATATATATATATATATATATATATATATATATATACGGGCAAAAATCCGTTGATATATAATCCAAGTAAGTTCGAAGTTGATAATGCCAATATAGGTCTTCTTGTCGGTTGAAATACCTATTCGAATGCGGTAAATTTGGGATTTCAATTCTATGTAATATATATATATATATATATATATATATATGATGAAGTATAGTTTTAAAGTGTGCAATATTTATGGGATAAAGTGCTCGATATTAGAGATGGAGCGTATGTAAATATATATGTAAAAGTGAACATTGAAGTCAACACTCAGGGGCGACAGGCTGTTTCATGCTGGACGCAATCTATATATATATATATATATATATATATATATATATATATGAATATATAAATTTGTTTAAATACCAAAGTTCTTTATTAAAGATACATTTTTTATAATATCTATTATATATGTTTTTAATCGAATTCAGCTCAGGTAAGGCAGTAAAGCCACTAAGACACAAGAGTTTACTGGGTGTGAGATTAGTAGAAAAAAGAATGATTTTTGATGAGCGAGAACAATAGAAAAATAATCGGTAAGAACAGAGAAAACACTGGACTCTCTCCCAAACTGACGTGCCAACTGTCGAAACTCAGTGCAACCCATGCACATGTCAACCAGCTCATCAGGTATAACCAAAATGTAACTATCAATATATGACAAATATTTGTTGATAGCATCAAAATACTCCACAGCAGGCAATACAAAGAAAGACTCATGCCCACATTAAATAAAATATTATTCACTAAAGGAGATATTAAGTTGAAGTGCATGTATAATAAATAATGTGAAAGCATAATATATTAATATTATGAAAAATAAAATAAAATAAAAATAAATTAATAAATAAATAAAATAATGAATTAAAATAAAAGAAATAAGTCGCATTCTTTTTGTGTGGCCTCGTTCTCAGTAAGTGTTACGTAACGCTAGACCATTTCAAACGTTCATCCTCACAAACTATACCAGGATGCAGACAAAGGAATTCTAACTACCTCACCGATATCACATCAGTTCTTGACAATGGCTGTGAAAGTCGAAAGTACTTGAACAATAAAAATAACAAAATATGAACTTTGGACAGGTTAGCCATAACTTCGAGCGAAGTACAAAACAACTAATCCCAAAAATAGAAAATTTCAATAAAAAAATGTTACAGAAAGACTTTGTCGGTTCTTTTTAATTAAACTTGTTTGGATGTACATATATATATATATATATATATATATATATATATATATATATATATATATATATATATATGTGTGTATATGATGAAGTATAGTTTTAAGATGTGCAATATTTATGGGATAAAGTGCTCGATATTAGAGATGGAGCGTATGTAAATATATATATAAAAGTGAACATTGTATATATATATATATATATATATATATATATATATATATATATATATATATATATACATAATCCTAGGTTTCACCTAGGTTTCAATGGGCCCTGAAGATCCATTTGGGTGAAACTTTGGTAGGAAGTTCTGGCACACTAGGATATTTCATACTTTGCTCTACTTAGTGTATTGAGCACTTTACGCCTTTTCTTATTTTATTCGATTGGGCTTTTTCATTTCGCTGGACATTACGACGTTAGACAATTATTTTCGACCTACTCGGATGTTTTAAGGTCTTTTCTTTTTTTTTTTACAAATTTTTCTCCAGATAGAAGTTTGTTTAAATATATTTTTATTTGCAAATTGTACTATTCAGTTTTGTTATGCCAGTCGATTACAGGTATTAAAATAAACATAATGAAATATTTTGCTCTGTTTAATGAAAATAAACATTGAACGCACTTCGTCAGTCAGTTTTAACATTTAATATTTAAATGTCTATATTGTGTTAATAGGACTCGCTTGGATTATACCAACGGATTACTACCTGTACACCCACACGCACACACACACACACACACACAGACACAGAGACACACACACACACAGAGACACACACACACGAGAAACTCAAATACACAATTCCGGAAAATCCTTGTTGAAAACACAACTATACTTAAACATGAAAACAATAAACAAAAACTAAAAATTCTTGAAGATATATAAGTAAAACAGTTGAAACCTAACCTGAACAAAATAAACTATGAAAACGGCATAAATATTATTAAATGCCTATAATTGATAACAGAAGCCATTAGTTTATACCAACGGCTTCCCGTACTTAACACTCTCGCGTGTGTGACGTCTTTAGCCGCGGTGCGATTTTCGCTTCCAACGTGTCGTATGCACGAGTTTGTCGTTGCTTGGAAGTCTTCCATGCATACAAAAACAGACTATCATTATTGCCAACAAAGACAGATTATCATTATTGTTTAATTTATTGTAATGTTATTGTCATCTTTGATGATGGCTTATGCAAGGCGAAAGCTTAGATAGCATTAAAAAACATGTGTATCAATATTGTCATATTCTTTCTTCGTTTAATGAAAAATGTTATTAAGCTTATCAGACGATATAAAAGGAATCTGCATAAAATAGACAAAACTTGTCTGTATTATTTAATGAAACATGCATCAATGAAAAAATGCTGCGAAAATACACAAAAAAACATACAGATATATATATATATATATATATATATATATATATATATGCATGTATGTATGTATATATGTATAATAATAATAATAATAATAATAATAATAATAATAATAATAATAATAATAATATAAATATAAGTAATTATACTCGTCTGGAAAAACTTTAGGTATTTTAACCTGTAAATGAACAAACTAATACCCAAGGAAAAATAAGGGATAAAAAAAGAAAGAACTAAGAACATGTACTTCAGGCGAAAACAATCGTCCAGAATCCAAGCTCAGTCCAAAGAAAAAAAAACTAGCTCTTTAGGTTAATAGTTATATATATATATATATATATATATATATATATATATGTGTGTATCTGTTATGAAATGGAATAAATCAGACAATTCTTTATTATATTTTGGGGTTATACATTATTTTTAAAGGTAAATCTTAAGTAAATATTCTGTTTATAATAAACAGTACCCGCCTAACGTATAAACAAAAAATATATTAAAATAATTGTCAGACTTTGTCCATTACGTAATATATGATGCCATTTGTTTACGTAAAGATACGCTTTGAGCAGATATGAATGTTCGAGGGAATTCCTGAGAAGTTAGTATTTAAAAAATAGTAAGTTAACGTTGCTAACCGCACTTTTCCTCTGTACCTAAAGAGTAGCACATCAGGCTATATTACGTTTCCCTGTAGCATACAGGTTCGATTCCTGTCGAAGGACGCATATTTTCTATAAAATTTATTAGATATTCGGACCAGTTAATTTTGTTAATACTGTTTATTATAAACAGAGTATTTACTTAATTATTTGTCTTCATAAAAATACCGTATGATAAGAAATATAGTAATATATGTGTGTGTGCATATATATATATATATATATATATATATATATATATATATATATATATATATATATATATATATTTGTATATATATATATTTGTATTTATATAGGAGTATATATTGTAAACATAGCGTTTTCCCCTCTGTGCTAAAGTAAATGCTTTCTAATAACTCTTTTCCCAGATTCTTTTTCTCTTTAGATTATTTCCTTCATTTTTTATCGCAAATTCTCTCCCTTTTTATCTCTTCCTTCTTATTTGCTACCATGACGAGGTGTCGACTGAATGATAACTATAACAGAAGGTTGTTTAATATTTTTTTCCTGTTTTGGTAACCGGAAGTAGATTAAATGACAAGCAAATAAGATGGACGCTCACTCTACACTCCGGAAGTATCAAAGACGGATGCGAATTCTTCATTCTGAGACACCATTCAGTCAGGGTTTTGCCTTTATGTAGAGGTACTCCATTATTTAAATTCCGTTCTTCAGGTTTCTCTCGTTGTTTTCTTTCTTTCCTTTCTTCAGCCATTTTTATTATTTTCTTCCATTTTATTTCGTGAAAGATTTTTTTTCTTTTTTCTATTTACACTTTTCTTTCCTTTCTTCAGCCATTTTTATTATTTTCTTCCATTTTATTTCGTGAAAGATTTTTTCTTTTTTTCTCTTTACACTTTTCTTTCCTTTCTTCAGCCATTTTTATTCTTTTCTTCCATTTTATTTCGTGAAAGATTTTTTCTTTTTTTCTCTTTACACTTTTCTTTCCTTTCTTCAGCCATTTTTATTCTTTTCTTCCATTTTATTTCGTGAAAGATTTTTTCTTTTTTTCTCTTTACACTTTTCTTTCCTTTCTTCAGCCATTTTTATTCTTTTCTTCCATTTTATTTCGTGAAAGATTTTTTCTTTCTTTCTCTTTACACTTTTCTTTCCTTTCTTAGTACAGACTGTGCAAATCTCTGGCAGTCTCCATTCTCCTATATGTGAAACCTGGACACTGTTAACAGAAACAGAGAGAAGGATCCAAGCGTTTGTGAACAAAGGCACGAGAAAACTCTTCGGCATCTTCTATTGGGAACATAATATGCAGGAAAGAGTTGAAAGTTTTGTGGGCCACCAGGAACCTCTTCTCGCCACTGTCAAACGGGGGGAAATGGCGTGGTTTGGACACGTTACAAGGCACGACAGTCTGTGCAAGACCATCATGCAAGGCCCCGTTGAAGATGGACGAAGGAGAGGGCGTCAACGCAAAAACTGGTTGGACAATGTCAAACAATGGACAGGTGTGACTATACCAGAATTGCTGATGGCTACCGTTGACAGGCCGTCGTGGAAGAGATTTAGTGCGCCTTCTGCATTCGAATTCCTACCTACGATGACAAAAGCCAAGGGGATGATGATGATGATGATGATGACAAATTGGCAAAAAATTTTTCGACGCGTTTCATTGGTTAGGAGTTCATCGGACTGGACTCTGTTGATGTTGCCACGTCTACACATGCGCACGAAATGAAAGACGTATGTAGTTTCAAAATTTTTGAAAGAATATTGTTACAGTGAGAGAGAGAGAGATTCAGAGAGAGAGAGAGAGTCAGAGAGAGTCAGAGAGAGTCAGAGAGAGAGAGAAAAAACGAATCAGAGAGAGAGAGAGAGAAAAAGAGAAAAAGTTGACGGAGAGAAAAAGAAAATGAAAAACAATACCGATTGAAAAAAATTCTTTCAAAAATAAAAAATAAAACATATTCTTTCAAAAAATATTCTTCCTAATATTATGAAACTACCAGCATCTCTCGTGTGCATGTGTAGAGGTAGCAACATCAACAAAGCCCAATCCGATGATATCCTTGTTAAAATATGTGTATTATAAATATTACATGTAAATAAATATGATATAACGATATATAATTTTGTATAAATGTATATATCAACACAACAGTATCAGTAAAGCCGTCCTATGGAATCCTAGGAGAGGACGCCAACGCAAAAACTGTCTGGACAATGCCAAACAATGGACAAGTATGACTACGAGATATCCAGAAGAGGCATGGTATGTGAAATTAGAACACGGGACTGATATGACTATACCAGAATTGCTAATGGCTGCCGTTGATAGAGCGTTGTGGAGGAGATTCAATATGGCTTCTCCATTCGGACCCCTCCTTACGTTTACAAAAGTCAAGGGGATGATGAGGATGATGATGATCCCTTTCTTACTTTATCCTAAACTAAATATGAACGTCGACTTCTAAAAGGTGATAACCATTGATTGTTTATTCGATTTTTATTTTTTTTATTTTTTCACCTATTTCTTTTTTCTTAGACTTTGGGGTCGGGCCAGAATGGTAGCAATTACTATCAAGAACTTATAAGATAAATAATTCAGATCGAACTGGTCGCCGAAGTTAAGCAACGTCAAGCCTGCTTCGTATCTAGATGGGGGACAGCTTGTGTTTAACCCTAGAATACTAACCATGGGTATATAGTACCCAGTGCAAATTTTCCTATTTTTAATTGCAATTTTAAGTACCTGACTTACTTACCTAAATAATGTTTTTCAGTTCCTATTAATGTTAACTCAAAGTACAAAGTTTGAAGTGTCTGCATGTAAAATATTTCAAATGAAGATAATATTTAATATTTTTTTGATATTTTCAAAATCGGGTATGATATACCCATCGTTAGTAGTGGAGTAACTTTAATTGATGGATAGTGTGCGAGGGTTAAGAGTGTATGGATTCACAGTATTGTGATGAAAATTACTAATAAGATGAAGTAAGACTCTAAGTAAAATCATGGTAATAATTAACCCTAGAACACTAACCATGGGTATAATATACCCAGCGCAAATTTTCCTATTTTTAATTACAATTTTCAGTACCTGATTTTCTTACCTAAATAATGTTTTTCAGTTCCTATTAATGTTAACTCGAAGTACAAAGTTTGAAGTGCCTGCATGTAAAATATTTCAAATAAAGATTTATATTTAATATTTTTTTTTTATATTTTCAAAATCGGGTATGATATACCCATGGTTAGTAGTGGTATAACTTTAATTGATGGTTAGTGTTTTACGATATCTAGCTAACCCCGACGAGGGTTGCATGTGGCACAAGGCCGTGTTTAACGTGGGTTAACAGATGTAAGCTTTTTTGGATAGTGTAATAGATTACTGCTCACAACCAAAAACCGGAGATCTGACATCCGGTACAAGTCGGGTTCGTTATACGCGCGAATATCCTTGGGAAATTTACGCATCCAACTCTTCTCCCCCATGTATGGGTTAATTAGTAGGACAGTCATCATTAAATTACTATTATCTTTAAAATATTGTCGAAATCTAAAATATTTTCTGGCTTTAAATAATCGGCAAAAGGTTGATAATCCTCAAAGAAAACAACTCAATCATTTTTTTAAAGTCCAAGCCAATTTGATTTTGAATATTTTAACGATTTTCTAACCAATCAAAAACGAGATGTGTGGATAATCAAGGAGACGAGATGGAATTCTTGTTGCGTATTCATCCCATCCGGACGTGCACTTCAAGTAAGAATATATTATATCGCTTGAAGTAATATATTAGGTCATCCCATAAGTTCCGTCCGAATTTTAACTTTTTGTTAAAATGAACGAAATTTAAAGAGTATTTTATAATGTCTAATGGAGCTGAATATTATTTTTTATGTTTAGATGCATTTAAACTGATCAAATTTTATTTCAGAGAACAATAAAATTAAATTTTGTTTGATTAAAACCCTGCTAACATGGAAATACCCAAGAATCATTTGAGGCACATAATGCTTTATGAGTTCAAGAAAGGAAACTCAGCAGCCGAAGCGGCTAGAAACATTCACTCAGTTTATGGAGAGGAATGTGTGAATGAAAGAACTTGCAGAAGATGGTTTGCAAAATTCAGAGGTGGAGATTTCACCCTTGAAGATGAAGATCGAACCGGACGTCCAGTTGAGTTTGATGAAAAGCTTCTTGAAGTAGCCCTTGAAGAAAATCCTGCTTTATCAGTTGATGAATTGGCAGTGGTTCTCAGTTCAAACCATACAGTCTGAATTAATCAATTAATTATAATTGAGCGGCTTGGTGATAGTAGTCGTGGCTCCTGGGGGCACAGTCCTATGGTTACTGGGACACGTAACGAGAAAGGAGGACCTGGGGAATCTGATACTCACAGGGCGAATAGAGGGAAAGACAGACAAAGTAAAGCAACACATGACATACCTGGCGGGTTAAACAAGCGGATGACAGAACGTGGTCTAAGGGAGGTGGCAGAAAGACGAAATTTATTGAGAGCTACAATGGATAGGGAGAAGTGGAGAGCCATCGCCTACGCCCTGAAGGGACACGGCATATAGAAATAATAAAAGAAGCAATTTTACACTTTCACCATTATTTCAAACTTTCTTTTTTTGTGTAATATTTCTATCGATTTAAACGTTATTTTTATTGGATACTCGTATTTGTGTAGACGTTCCGTATGAATATTCGAGAAATCTTATTAAAGAAACATTGGCGTTCTCCCTCAGGAGGAAGCTGCCTTTAAGCCCGGCTCGCCTTAACCAACTTGTCCGCGAAGAGCAGTCGGTCAGTCTAGGCCAAACTTTGTGCCTTCAATGAAAATTCCTCATGTCATAGATCTCGCGAACTTTTTCATATCTTTTGTATCCAAACGTAAACAAGGATAATTTTTAGAATGGATTTTTTTTTATTAACACGACAGCTCTTTAAAATTATAAATAGTATTTTTAGCGAATGCTCGTATTTCAGTAGGAGTTCGATTTATTTATTAAACTGTATATTTATTTACTTTTGTCTACTGGTCTGAATGTTCGAGACATTTTATAAAAGACAAATTAGCGCTCTCCGACATGAATTGTGTCCCTGAGGGCAGAGGGAGTTACCGTTAAGCCCGGTACGACTTAACCAACTTTTTCTTTCTTAAAGTAACTCATTCATTGTCTTCTTTCCTTTCATTCGTGATTCATTGACTTCTTTTATTCTTGTTCTTGAATTTCTATCGCCTCTTCTACAAATCCTACTAAACTTCTTCTTCTTCTTCTTCTTCTTCTTCTTCTTCTTCTTCTTCTTCTTCTTCTTCTTCTTCTTCTTCTTCTTCTTCTTCTTCTTTCTTCTTCTTCTTCTTCTTCTTCTTCTTCTTCTTCTTCTTCTTCTTCTTCTTCTTCTTCTTCTTCTTCTTCTTCTTCTTCTTCTTCTTCTTCTTCTTCTTCTTCTTCTTCTTCTTCTTCTTCTTCTTCTTCTTCTTCTTCTTCTTCTTCTTCTTCTTCTTCTTCTTCTTCTTCTTCTTCTTCTTCTTCTTCTTCTTCTTCTTCTTCTTCTTCTTCTTCTTCTTCTTCTTCTTCTTCTTCTTCTTCTTCTTCTTCTTTCTTCTTCTTCTTCTTCTTCTTCTTCTTCTTCTTCTTCTTCTTCTTCTTCTTCTTCTTCTTCTTCTTCTTCTTCTTCTTCTTCTTCTTCTTCTTCTTCTTCTTCTTCTTCTTCTTCTCTTCTTCTTCTTCTTCTTCTTCTTCTTCTTCTTCTTCTTCTTCTTCTTCTTCTTCTTCTTCTTCTTCTTCTTCTTCTTCTTCTTCTTCTTCTTCTTCTTCTTCTTCTTCTTCTTCTTCTTCTTCTTCTTCTTCTTCTTCTTCTTCTTCTTCTTCTTCTTCTTCTTCTTCTTCTTTCTTCTTCTTCTTCTTCTTCTTCTTCTTCTTCTTCTTCTTCTTCTTCTTTCTTCTTCTTCTTCTTCTTCTTCTTCTTCTTCTTCTTCTTCTTCATCTTCTTCTTCTTCTTCTTCTTCTTCTTCTTCTTCTTCTTCTTCTTCTTCTTCTTCTTCTTCTTCTTCTTCTTCTTCTTCTTCTTCTTCTTCTTCTTCTTCTTCTCTTCTTTCCTTCTTCTTCTTCTTCTTCTTCTTCTTCTTCTTCTTCTTCTTCTTCTTCTTCTTCTTCCTTCTTCTTCTTCTTCTTCTTCTTCTTCTTCTTCTTCTTCTTCTTCTTCTTCTTCTTCTTCTTCTTCTTCTTCTTCTTCTTCTTCTTCTTCTTCTTCTTCTTCTTCTTCTTCTTCTTCTTCTTCTTCTTCTTCTTCTTCTTCTTCTTCTTCTTCTTCTTCTTCTTCTTCTTCTTCTTCTTCTTCTTCTTCTTCTTCTTCTTCTTCTTCTTCTTCTTCTTCTTCTTCTTCTTCTTCTTCTTCTTCTTCTTCTTCTTCTTCTTCTTCTTCTTCTTCTTCTTCTTCTTCTTCTTCTTCTTCTTCTTCTTCTTCTTCTTCTTCTTCTTCTTCTTCTTCTTCTTCTTCTTCTTCTTCTTCTTCTTCTTCTTCTTCTTCTTCTTCTTCTTCTCTTCTTCTTCTTCTTCTTCTTCTTCTTCTTCTTCTTCTTCTTCTTCTTCTTCTTCTTCTTCCTTCTTCTTCTTCTTCTTCTTCTTCTTCTTCTTCTTCTTCTCTTCTTCTTCTTCTTCTTCCTTCTTCTTCTTCTTCTTCTTCTTCTTCTTCTTCTTCTTCTTCTTCTTCTTCTTCTTCTTCTTCTTCTTCTTCTTCTTCTCTTCTTCTTCTTCTTCTTCTTCTTCTTCTTCTTCTTCTTCTTCTTCTTCTTCTTCTTCTTCTTCTTCTTCTTCTTCTTCTTCTTCTTCTTCTTCTTCTTCTTCTTCTTCTTCTTCTTCTTCTTCTTCTTCACAAGACCGGAATATTTGTTGGCAGTACAAACTTTCTTCTTCTTTATCGCATCAAAACAAAAGAAAAACAAAATGAAGAAAGTAAGAAGGAAAGAAAGAAAGAAAATAATGGAAGTATAAAAGAAAGAAAGAAAGAAAGAAGGATGGAAGAAAGACAGAAGGAAAAGAGAAGGAGAAAGAAAGAAAGAAATAATGGAAGTATACAAGAAAAAAGGAAAGAAAGAAAGACAGAAAGAAAGATATAAAGAACGAAAATAATGAGAGTATACAAGAAAGAAAGAAAGAAAGAAAGAAAGACAGAAAGAAAAGAGAAAGAAAGACTAATAATGGAAGGGTTTAGAAAAAAAAGAAACAAACAGACAGCGAATAGGTAATTATAATGCCAAAAAAGTCGATTAAATTCGGTCACACACATCCGTGTACAAAAGCCAAGAAAGTCCAAATGAAAAGGTTGTCTGCGTACAACAAACTTATTGAACCGCCTTCGACTCTTTTTTTTATTAATATGCAATATGTCGTCGTTTGCACACACCGACGCTTAGAAATAAGAAGTTTTGACTTTTACGAATTACTCAAGTCACGCAAATTATTTTTCTCTGCCTTATAGTATATTAACAAGGTTTTTAATTGATTTTTCATTTCACACAAATATCTATTTCGAATGTCGTAAAAAAGGAGTCTTTATAGATGCTCAAACTAATTAAACAACGTCGAGTAATTAACGAGAAATTGTATCGTCTGGCAAAAGAAATTGGATGAAAAAAGTTAAATAATCTCCATGGTTTTTTTCTAACACCATTGCATTCTTTTCTCTTTTTATTCAATTTTTTCTCTTTCTCTTTTCTTTTCTAACTTTGACTGTCATCTTTTTACGTTTTCTTTTCCTTTCATTTTCTCTTTCTTTCTTCTATCCTTCCAATATCTTTCTTTGTTTAAGTTCTTTCTTTCTTTGAGTTCTTTCTTTCTTTAAGTTCTTTATTTCTTTAAGTTCTTTATTTCTTCCTTTAAGTCCTTTCTTTCTTTCTTTGTTTAAGTTCTTTCTTTCCGTCTTTCTTTCTTTCTTTATTTCTTTAAGTTCTTTCTTTCTTTATTTAAGTTCATTCTTTCTTTCTTTCTTTCTTTCTTTAAGTTCTTTCTTTCGTTTTTCTTTAAGTTCTTTCTTTCTTTAAGTACTTTCTTTCTTTCTTTAAGTTCTTTCTTTCTTTCTTTAAGTTCTTTCTTTAAGTTCTTTCTTTCTTTAAGTTCTTTCTTTCTTTCTTTAAGTTCTTTCTTTCTTTAAGTTCTTTCTTTCTTTAAATTCTTTCTTTCTTTAAGTTCTTTCTTTCTCTCTTTAAGTTCTTTCTATCTTTCTTTAAGTTCATTCTTTCTTTCTTTCTCTAAGTTCTTTCTTTCGTTTTTCTTTAAGTTCTTTCTTTCTTTAAGTACTTTCTATCTTTCTTTAAGTTCTTTCTTTCTTTCTTTAAGTTCTTTCTTTCTTTCTTTCTTTAAGTTCTTTCTTTCTTAAAGTTCTTTCTTTCATTCTTTAAATTCTTTCTTTCTTTAAGTTCTTTCTTTCTCTCTTTAAGTTCTTTCTTTCTTTCTTTAAGTTCATTCTTTCTTTCTTTCTTTCTTTAAGTTCTTTCTTTCGTTTTTCTTTAAGTTCTTTCTTTCTTTCTTTAAGTTCTTTCTTTCTTTCTTTCTTTAAGTTCTTTCTTTCTTTAAGTTCTTTCTTTCTTTCTTTAAGTTCTTTCTTTCTTTAAGTTCTTTCTTTCTTTAAGTTCTTTCTTTCTTTCATTCTTTAAATTCTTTCTTTCTTTACGTTCTTTCTTTCTCTCTTTAAGTTCTTTCTTTCTTTCTTTAAGTTCATTCTTTCTTTCTTTCTTTCTTTAAGTTCTTTCTTTCTTTCTTTCTTTCTTTAAGTTCTTTCTTTCTTTAAGTTCTTTCTTTATTTCTTTAAGTTCTTTCTTTCTTTCTTTCTTTCTTTCTTAAATTCTTTCTCTCTTTAAGTTCTTTCTTTCTTTCTTTCTTTAAGTTCTTTCTTTAAGTTCTTTCTTTCCGTCTTTCTTTCTTTCTTTAAGTTCTTTCTTTCTTTAAGTTCTTTCTTTCTTTATTTAAGTTCATTCTTTCTTTCTTTCTTTCTTTAAGTTCTTTCTTTCGTTTTTCTTTAAGTTCTTTCTTTCTTTAAGTACTTTCTTTCTTTCTTTAAGTTCTTTCTTTCTTTCTTTAAGTTCTTTCTTTAAGTTCTTTCTTTCTTTAAGTTCTTTCTTTCTTTCTTTAAGTTCTTTCTTTCTTTAAGTTCTTTCTTTCGTTTTTCTTTAAGTTCTTTCTTTCTTTAAGTACTTTCTTTCTTTCTTTAAGTTCTTTCTTTCTTTCTTTAAGTTCTTTCTTTAAGTTCTTTCTTTCTTTAAGTTCTTTCTTTCTTTCTTTAAGTTCTTTCTTTCTTTAAGTACTTTCTATCTTTCTTTAAGTTCTTTCTTTCTTTCTTTAAGTTCTTTCTTTCTTTCTTTCTTTAAGTTCTTTCTTTCTTAAAGTTCTTTCTTTCATTCTTTAAATTCTTTCTTTCTTTAAGTTCTTTCTTTCTCTCTTTAAGTTCTTTCTTTCTTTCTTTAAGTTCATTCTTTCTTTCTTTCTTTCTTTAAGTTCTTTCTTTCGTTTTTCTTTAAGTTCTTTCTTTCTTTCTTTAAGTTCTTTCTTTCTTTCTTTCTTTAAGTTCTTTCTTTCTTCAAGTTCTTTCTTTCTTTCTTTAAGTTCTTTCTTTCTTTCTTTAAGTTCTTTCTTTCTTTAAGTTCTTTCTTTCTTTCATTCTTTAAATTCTTTCTTTCTTTACGTTCTTTCTTTCTCTCTTTAAGTTCTTTCTTTCTTTCTTTAAGTTCATTCTTTCTTTCTTTCTTTCTTTAAGTTCTTTTTTTCTTTCTTTCTTTAAGTTCTTTCTTTCTTTAAGTTCTTTCTTTATTTCTTTAAGTTCTTTCTTTCTTTCTTTCTTTCTTAAATTCTTTCTCTCTTTAAGTTCTTTCTTTCTTTCTTTCTTTAAGTTCTTTCTTTAAGTTCTTTCTTTCCGTCTTTCTTTCTTTCTTTAAGTTCTTTCTTTCTTTAAGTTCTTTCTTTCTTTATTTAAGTTCATTCTTTCTTTCTTTCTTTCTTTAAGTTCTTTCTTTCGTTTTTCTTTAAGTTCTTTCTTTCTTTCTTTAAGTTCTTTCTTTCTTTCTTTCTTTAAGTTCTTTCTTTCTTCAAGTTCTTTCTTTCTTTCTTTAAGTTCTTTCTTTCTTTCTTTAAGTTCTTTCTTTCTTTAAGTTCTTTCTTTCTTTCATTCTTTAAATTCTTTCTTTCTTTACGTTCTTTCTTTCTCTCTTTAAGTTCTTTCTTTCTTTCTTTAAGTTCATTCTTTCTTTCTTTCTTTCTTTAAGTTCTTTTTTTCTTTCTTTCTTTAAGTTCTTTCTTTCTTTAAGTTCTTTCTTTATTTCTTTAAGTTCTTTCTTTCTTTCTTTCTTTCTTAAATTCTTTCTCTCTTTAAGTTCTTTCTTTCTTTCTTTCTTTAAGTTCTTTCTTTAAGTTCTTTCTTTCCGTCTTTCTTTCTTTCTTTAAGTTCTTTCTTTCTTTAAGTTCTTTCTTTCTTTATTTAAGTTCATTCTTTCTTTCTTTCTTTCTTTAAGTTCTTTCTTTCGTTTTTCTTTAAGTTCTTTCTTTCTTTAAGTACTTTCTTTCTTTCTTTAAGTTCTTTCTTTCTTTCTTTAAGTTCTTTCTTTAAGTTCTTTCTTTCTTTAAGTTCTTTCTTTCTTTCTTTAAGTTCTTTCTTTCTTTAAGTTCTTTCTTTCTTTCTTTCTTTAAATTCTTTCTTTCTTTAAGTTCTTTCTTTCTCTCTTTAAGTTCTTTCTATCTTTCTTTAAGTTCATTCTTTCTTTCTTTCTCTAAGTTCTTTCTTTCGTTTTTCTTTAAGTTCTTTCTTTCTTTAAGTACTTTCTATCTTTCTTTAAGTTCTTTCTTTCTTTCTTTAAGTTCTTTCTTTCTTTCTTTCTTTAAGTTCTTTCTTTCTTAAAGTTCTTTCTTTCATTCTTTAAATTCTTTCTTTCTTTAAGTTCTTTCTTTCTCTCTTTAAGTTCTTTCTTTCTTTCTTTAAGTTCATTCTTTCTTTCTTTCTTTCTTTAAGTTCTTTCTTTCGTTTTTCTTTAAGTTCTTTCTTTCTTTCTTTAAGTTCTTTCTTTCTTTCTTTCTTTAAGTTCTTTCTTTCTTCAAGTTCTTTCTTTCTTTCTTTAAGTTCTTTCTTTCTTTCTTTAAGTTCTTTCTTTCTTTAAGTTCTTTCTTTCTTTCATTCTTTAAATTCTTTCTTTCTTTACGTTCTTTCTTTCTCTCTTTAAGTTCTTTCTTTCTTTCTTTAAGTTCATTCTTTCTTTCTTTCTTTCTTTAAGTTCTTTCTTTCTTTCTTTCTTTAAGTTCTTTCTTTCTTTAAGTTCTTTCTTTATTTCTTTAAGTTCTTTCTTTCTTTCTTTCTTTCTTAAATTCTTTCTCTCTTTAAGTTCTTTCTTTCTTTCTTTCTTTAAGTTCTTTCTTTAAGTTCTTTCTTTCCGTCTTTCTTTCTTTCTTTAAGTTCTTTCTTTCTTTAAGTTCTTTCTTTCTTTCTTTCTTTAAGTTCTTTCTTTCTTTAAGTTCTTTCTTTCTTTCTCTCTTTAAGTTCTTTCTATTATTTTCCTTTCTTTCCTTTGTTTTTTGTGAACTCTCCCTCTATTTTTTATGTATCTCTATACTCCTCTTCTTTTCCCTTTCCGTCTCGTTTCTCTTAATCCTCTTCTTCACTCTCCTTTTAGAACCGGTTTCTTCTGGGAATTGGAATTCCTCAGAGGGTTTGCACCTCTTGAATCTTTTTCCATAAATGAAAAAACAGTTTCTTTTATTTTCATTTTTTTATCCAAACATTCAACTGTTTTATCACCCTACAATTTTCCGGGCCACAAATTTTGAATGCGAAAATTTGGTCACTTTTTTTTTTTTTGAGTCGCCATATTTCTTTTTTATCAATTCACCCCAAGCCAGGTGATAATGCCACTGAAACGCAATGAAAAGACTTTATAAGGAACCGGTAAGCCAATAGTATCAATTTGTTTTAGGCCGAGATGTTAGAATTATAAAATTTAAGTAGACTTTAGAAGGAACAGGAAACTTAATCATAAATAGGAAACAAGTGATAAACATCTACTCCTGTTCAAAAGACCGAGGAAGAGTATGAACCGGGTGATAGGTGAACCTATCTACTATTTAATTAAGCTGTAAATAATAAAATAGGAAATGGTTAGGTGCACTTATGCACAGTGTAAAACTATTTTTGAATAGGTATGCTTCAATTTATGTTTAAATAATTGGTAAATATTTATATTTTATATTTATCTCGAATATTCAGGCCGGTAGACGAAAAAAATATATTGTTTAAAAAAGGAACAATTTCAACATCCTTAATTGGACCATAGCTTAAGCGAATGGATGTTAAAACGACAAATCTTCTCACTTGCCACCGAACGCACCACCCTAAGGCTGATGCTCATCGTCGTAAGGTGTCCAGATCCGAAAGAGGCAGAGGATTAGTTCAACTAGAACTGTCTTAAAAAAAACACAACAGTCGGCCTACAAAGATATCTGGAAACTACAGAAGACTGGATGATGGCCAAGTGTCAAAAACTATGAAAGAAATAAAAAAAAGATATGCATTACTAAAGGAAGCGAATAAATTCAAAATGGAATTTGGCGTCGTTGAAGAAGTGCAAATAAGCCATAATAAAACCTACTCCTGCGGCAAAGAACCTAAAAAAGAAAACAAAAGCAAATGCAATTGACCAAATGCAGAAACGATGATAAGATAATCCTCTTCATGATTAATACTCTGCCCGTACCAAACAAGCTGATGTAGATAAACCCCGGTACCGATCAGTGTTTATGTAGTGCAGGAGTAAAAGTTGTAAACGAAGATTTTATTCTTGCTGCACAGGACAAATGCTTGCTTACGAGAAATTGCCAAGCACACATACTTAAAGATTTTGTTGTCCCGAAACGTAGATTCTGTGGTAAATATTCAGAAACAATTGACTATCTTGTATCAGGTTACACGGCGTTAGCGCCCACTGAATATAAAACCTTGAGACAAACAGAAGGGTTTCCAGCCTATATATGGCAGCCATACTCCATGCACGGGCGAATGGTTGATTTGTAGATTTGAAATGAACTGCAGTAAACATCCCGCCCATTACCACAAACTCGCTTGTGATCTCAACCATTTGGCGTGACTCGTAGGGTCTGACGCACTATTTAAGAGTGGGCGTGGTGCGCAGAAACCAGAAATGTCGATTTTTTTAAAAGAATGAGGCAGTGAAAACGACTTCGGGGTCATATCTAAATATTTGGGGACGTTTGCAATCGGACACTGCCTGACCGGAGTGGATTAATCAAACTGAAGGCCTTTCGAGCTGGGCCCTACTTTGATGCTTAATGTGCTGCTTTTAACAAAACCTCTATCTAATAATAATTATAATAATAATAATAATAATAATAATAATAATAATAATAATAAAGAACGAGCAAAAAAACGAATATACCCACAGACATAACAAGTTAGCAACATATGTGCACTGGAAGAGATGCAAGAAGCACAAAATCGAAACCACTGAGAGATGGTATGACCACCAACCAGACACGGTTACCCCAAAATAACGATGTAACTATCTTTTGGGACATGCCAATAAAAACTGACAGGGAAATAAAAACCAACAGAGACAAAATGTGTTTTCTTATTGACATCGCAGTCCCTGCAGATTGTAATGTATCTTTGCAGATCTTTCAAAAAAAAAAAATAAAACGTGGATCTCACAGATTACGAAGATCTTTATCTATGTAAAATGTGTGTGACCTTTTGTATTTTGCTGTTTTTTTTTTTTACAAAAATGCTTAGTGGAAAATATCATGAAGACATTTCTGACTTTAGGTCCCCGAAATGTGTATAGAACAGAAATCAAAGGAAATAATAATAATAATAATAATAATAATAATAATAACAAAAAGACAAGGATCTTGAAGAGAAAATATCAAAGATG
>OZ038513.1:1252500-1277500 GCA_964036315.1 Acanthosepion esculentum | reverse complement strand
ACATATATATATATATATATATATATATATATATATATATATATATATATATATATACAAATACAGGGTTGGTACACATGGTATAAAATTCTAATCACCAAATCACTATTTTTACAAGAGTGCTCATTACCAAGTAGAGCTAATAGTATTTATTCAAATTTATAAGGTATACATGTTAAAAAATCACGACAAAAGTTGTAATTTAACTTCAACTCTGCTGGTGCCTTTCAAGGGGTGAGATTGAACCTTCAACATCATCACTTGATTAGTTACCAGCAGGGTTGAGACTTTATGGCAACTTTTATAGTGATCTTATAACATGTGTACGTTATTGTTATGGGAACTTACCCATAATAGGAATGGACTATTCCGTAGCTCATAAATACTGCGCCCCAAGAGGAAGCAGTAGTGTGAGTGAGTGAGTCAGGCAGTCGACCAGTCAGTCAGAGACAGAGTCGCAGTCAGACGATTACTGTAAGACATTGGAATAGTGATACTATAGAATAGTGATACTGGTCGAGACAACATAGTTCTCTCTAACCTAACCGGATTGTTATTAGTAACACTTCTACTTCTTTTGTACATATTCTGTTTGTAATATATCTGTGTTATTCCATACCTGTGTTCGAGTTATTCTTCAATGGTTCTACCTTGGACAATCACCGGGGTACAAGGAAGCTGGACCATAACAGTTATAAATTTTCATACATATATATATATATATATATATATATATATATATATATATATATATATATATACAAGTATAAATACAGAATAAATTCCGGTAACAAAAAATACTATTCTTAAAAGAGTGCTCAATACAGAGTAGAGCAAATATAATTATTTATTCGAACATTATAACATAAACATGTTATAAAATCACTACAAAAATAGCCATTTTGTTTCAACACTTCTGGTGTCTTATCAAGTGATGGTGTTGAACGTAGAGTATATGTATCTTGCACAGCCAAATACACATGGCGTATACATATACATATATATGCATACATATATATCTATATATATATATATATAAATGTGGGTGTGTGCGTGTGTGTAGCCCATACGCATATAGAAAAACATGTGCATTTTCTATTGCATATGTGTGTTTAATTTGTATATGCATGTAAATGTGTTTATGATTTATTTTTCTCATCTTCTGAAATACACAAAACAAGTACACACAAATATACATATATATATATGTGTGTGTGTGTGTGTGTGTTAGATATAGTTTTAAAAAATTTTAAACAACATCTAAAATATTACTACAGTTAGATTTACGTTAGAAATATTCAAACACAGTTGCATTCATTCCATATCACGTGACGTCCGCGTCTCAAGACAGACGCTACTTAATGTAAACAAACTTCTGAAAACAGCCATTTCTGATGAAAGATCGGGGCCGATCTGAAATATTAAATATATATATATATAAAAATATAAATAAATACTTTCACAAAAAAACATTCAATTTTTTTTTAATTTGCAACTTTTCAGTTGTTTTTTCTATATTATATACATATTAAGAAAGTATACATGGCTTCTCATTATGCTATATATATATATATATATATATATATATATATATATATATATATATATATATATATATATTGCGATGTTGCGATGGATAAATTGTCGTGTAAATTACTCAAATATGAAGACGAAACTGAAACCTCATTTTAACAGATACATTTAACAAATTCACAGAAAAATATCTTGAAATATCAAAGTCAATAAAATCGTTATTGGCTTCAACCACGGCCTCCATACGACTTCAGAATCTCCTGCAACTCTTCTGGGCGGTATCCTTGTTTCACTTGGTGAATGCTGCAATAATCCTTGCCTTTAGTTCATATTTGGTGTTACAAGGAGTTATGTTCGTCTCACGCTAAACTACACGCCCCCACATAATAATCAAGGGGGGGTTTCAATCTTAGGATTTAGGTTGCCAAAAAAGAAGGGATACTGAGATGGCAGAAATTGTCTGACAGCCTTGACTAGGTTCTCTCGCTGGTGTGGCATGGTACAGAGCCCTGTGCCAGATATAAGGGCTTCCAGTAGCTACGCTCTTGAACCAGGGCACTTGATGTAGAACTCCGTATTGTGTCTTAAGATCTCAACATCAAATTTGGTACGTTTTTTCTTATGTCAACGATCAGAGTGAGTTTTCCAAGCAGCCGTGCCTTCTTAATCACCATTAAACTCATCCAACTCTTTCCAAATCCTCTGCACTCTCCTCAGATTGACACCCAAAATCTCTTAAATGTTCGTAGTGGAGCTTCCGGTGCGAATGCCAAGCAATACAGCATGCCATTTCAAAAATTTCTGGCATAGTGAATTGCTTCATGATGCAAAAAGCATCATGAGGCAAATCTCACAGACGGTGCCCAACTGACCCTACTATACTGTAAAATCGACAAAATAAAAAAAACAAACAAAGCGCATGCGCAAAAGAAAACATATAAATTGGCGACAATTTACCCATCGCACACTGTACATGTGCGTGCATGTGTATAATGGTATATATACACATTTTCTATTTAATTGTATAAGTGTATAATAATTTTACATATAGATATAAATACGTGTGTGTATATGTGGTCTTTTCGTCAAATATAATCACCTTCTGTAATCTGCAAAATTGGATAGACAAAACACACACATACATAAATAAATACATACGTGAACTGATATATATATATATATATATATATATATATATATATATATATATATATATATATATATATATATATATACTCCTACAGACATGAATTGAAAATCATCATTTTTGTAAAATCTACAAAGCAAAGGCCATGTTTGTTTGAAATCAAAATCTGTCATGGAACCAAAATTAGAAATGAACTAAAAAAAAAAAAACGAAAATAAAGAAAACATATATAAATAAATAAAACCCTTCCAACGATTTTACACGCAGCAACCATCTTTGATCTTTCCAAAAATGGTAAATAATTCTTGAAGACCTGTTTACGTAACGTCTTGAACAAATTGTTGAAAGCCGAAGTCTCAGAAATGTCGGAAATATAAGTCGAATAATTTGCAATAACGTCAACATCGACGAGCAGACGATCGACCGAAGCGTTACCTAAAGTAAAAAAAAAAAAAAGAAATGGATTGAATTGGGGTTTATTACTTATGAAAGGTCAGGATGAAGACTTTCTCTTTAATCTGATGTTTGAATGTCAGCAATATTGTCCACCTCCTGACTTCCAGCTTGCGCATGCGTACTTCCGATGCAGTCGGAATCTTTTTCTCTCCTCTCTCTCCTCTGCCTCGTTCTATCTCCATAATCTTTGATTCCAGTACTTTTCTTCCATTATTATTATTATTATTATTATTATTATTATTATTATTATTATTATTATTATTATTATTGTGAGGAATTACAATATATTTTTATTTTCTTCTCTCTTTCCTGTGAGGTTTTATTTTTATGTGTTGCGTTTGCATTTTTTTCTACTTTTTTATTCATTACTTTTTTCCAAGTGCTCCTAATATTACTGGTACTCCCTTTAACGGATAATGCATCAATTATCATTATCATTTCAACTTTACCTCTTTTTTTTATTTTCAATTCTTCGTTTTTCAATGATTGCTATTTTAAAATTTATTCTCAGTTTTTATTTGTCGTTCCCTTTATTCTGTTTTTTTATTTTCATTTTTTTCTTCTTTTTCTTTCCGTTCATTTTCGTTTTCTCTTCTTCTTCTTCTTCTGCTGCTGCTGCTTCTCTTTGTTGTTCTTCTTATTGTTGTTGTTGTTTTTGTTTTGTTGTTGTTGTTGTTGTTCTTCTTCTTCTTCTTCTTCTTCTTCTTCTTCTTCTTCTTCTTCTTCTTCTTCTTCTTCTTCTTCTTCTTTCCTCCTTTCTTCCTTTCTCCGCACATGCTAATCCTTCTTTTCTTAAAATTTGTTCCCACACTGTCCAGTTATATATATATATATATATATATATATATATATATATATATTCTTTTTCTTTTCCTTCCTCCTTCTTCCCTTCCTCAACTTTCTTTCATTTCCATTTCATTTTTCTCATTCTATTCATACTCGTCTCTTTCCTTATTTCTTTCTTATTCCCCTTTTCTTTTATTATTCCTCCTCCTCCTCTTCTTTTTTCTTTCATCCTTTCTTTTCTCCCTCCCTTTTATTTCATTTCCTTCATTTCTTCTTTCCTGTATTCCTTCCCACTTCTCTTTGTTCTTTTCTTTCACTTTTCTTTTCTTCTTTTCTCTCCGCCTTCTTTTCTTTCCGTTTTTTTTTCTTTTGTTTCCTTCTTATTCGTCTTTTTTCTTCCTTTTTTACTTCTTCCTTTCACTTTTCTTCTTTTCTTTTCTCCTTCTTTTCTAACTCTTTTTTGTTTTCTTTTTTCTTCTTCTTTTTCTTCATTTCTCCTTTTTTTTTACATATTTCTTTTCTCTCTCACTTTTTTTAGCTCGAATTCCTTTTCTTTCATCGTCTTCCTTTTGTTTCTCTTCTTCTTTTCCTGATTTCCCTTCTCTTTCCCTTTCTTCTTCTCTTCCTATTTCATTCTTTCTCTCTTGCGTTATCATTTTCTTTCTCCCTTGTCTTTCCTCCTCTTTACTCTTCCTCTTTCGTTCGTCTTCTAACTTTGAAAAAACGTTTTATTTTTATTTTTATTAACAATTTCTTTATCAAGAGAAAAATTAAGTATTACATAAATAGAAAACGGAAAAAATGACCCTTGTTGATTTTATTTCGCTTCGCAGCCACCATACACTCCTTTATAATGCTGCAACGCAGATGTTAAACAGAGAACAAAAATGAGTGCAAATATTTTTTCTCAGTAATTGTATTTTTTTCTCTTTTGACAGAAAGGACAAAATATAAAGAGGCGACAGTTTTCATCAATCAAATCATTTCAGTCAATCTTATTTTTTCGTTACACTTACCTTAGATCATGCAGACTGATTTCAGGACGTCCCAAACGTCACCAAGGGATTTAAAAATGTAATAACGCTTTTATTTTTTAACTTTAACTGACAATACTCCAGTATTATATAGAATAGACATTGGAATTAAATACAGGGTGTCCATAAAGTTCGTGTGCACTTTAAAAAATTTATAACTTTATTTGTATTTGCGATAGAAGTAATCTGTAAAAAATGTTATAAAGTTTAATGTACCTAGTTTTAAGTATAACTAATGTGATTTCAGGCATTACTGTAAATCAGTTGGCAAATGTTTTCCGTGAACTGCAAATTCGTATTACCCTTTGTATTGCTAATGATGGAGGACATGTGGAAACTTATATAAAATTTCAATAAAACCTTAAAAAATATAGATTTACTTCTTTCTAATCCTTTTTACATATATATATATATATATATATATATATATATATGCCTTTTGAACACACATTCCGCCGATTCTCGAAACATCCATATCTTCTCTGTATTGTATCTTAACGTAAACAAAAACAATTTATTTTTAGGAAATGCATTAAATAATTCCTTTAATTATTTGACATATACAAATATATATAGGTGTCCATAAAGTTCGTGTGCACTTTAAAAAATTTATAACTTTATTTTTATTTGCGATAGAAATAATCTGTAAAAAATGTTATAAAGTTTAATGTACCTACTTTTAAGTGCAGCTAAAATAACTAATGTGATTTCAGGCATTACTGTAAATCAGTTGGCAAATGTTTCCCGTGAACTGCAAAATCGTATTACTCTTTGTATTGCCAATGATGGAGGACATGTTTCAATAAAACCTTAAAAAATATAGATTTACTTCATTCTAATCTGGTTGCTGTTCTGTTCAATACACTTTTGATATCTTGAAGAAATTGACCAACAAACGTTCAGTATCATTTCCTTTGGTATTTGAGCACATTCTTCTTCAATTGCTACTCTCATTTCAGCAATTGTTTCAGGTTTCTTGGTGTAAACTTTGTCTTTTAGAAACCTCCACAAAAAGAAACCCAAGGGTGTCAAATCTGGTGATCTAGGGGGTTATTCAAATGTCCCCCTTCTTCCAATCCATCTGTTTTGCATATTTTCATCCATATAAGTTCTCACATCACGGTAATGTATTATTAACTATTAATATTTAAAGAGTGTATACATTATTTTGGGACACTGTATATATATCATGCAGACTGACTTCAGAATGTCCCATACGTCACCAAAACGTCATATATATATATATATATATATATATATATATATATATATATATATATATATATATATACCGATCAACATAAAAATAAATAAATAAACATATAAGATAAAAAATAAAATTAAAAATAAATAAAAACAAGCAAAATAATTTGACCCAAATAAATAAACAAATAAACGACTTCCGGTAAAATAGCCGCCGTAATAGACTACCAACAATAAGCTATATAAACAAATTTTTACTACGTTAATAAAAACACCGATCAAAATAAAAAAATAAAAATAAAATAAATATAAAGGATAAAAAACAAAAACAAATGAAATAAAAACAAGCAAAATAATTTGACACAAATAAACAAATAAACAAGTAAACGACTTCCGGTAAAATATCTGCCAAAATAGACTACCCACAATGCACCACTGACCCGTATATATAAATAGCCGAGAAAAATAACAGCACTCGTGGCCTGACGATTGCAACTAGCATGAAACAGACTGTCGCCTCTAAGTGTTGACTTCTATGTTCACTTTTATATATATATATATATATATATATATATATATATATATATATATATATATATATATATATATACATTACATTATATATACATTATATATACAGGGTGTCCATAAAGTTCGCGTGCACAATAAAAATTTTATAACTTTATTTCTATTTGCGATAGAAATAATCTGTAAAAAGGATTAGAAAGAAGTAAATCTATATTTTTTAAGGTTTTATTGAAATTTTATTTAAGTTTCCACATGTCCTCCATCATTAGCAATACAAAGGGTAATACGATTTTGCAGTTCATGGAAAACATTAGTTATTTTAGCTATACTTAAAACTAGGTACATTAAACTTTATAACATATTTTACAGATTATTTCTATCGCAAATATGAATAAAGTTATAAATTTTTTAAAATGGACACGAACTTTATGGACACCCTGTACACACTAGGGGAGAAAGACTACATGTGGCGTCCAATTACAGGCACGAACGTACCTTTTCTAAAGCATTTCCAATAACAGACTTTAGTATATCAGTCGCTACTGCTTTGATATCTGTCTGAATGTTATTCTTCAATTGTTGGAGAATCTTGTTGACATAAACCTTTTCTTTGGGACAGGAAGAACTTGTTGACATAAACCTTTTCTTCACGTAGGAAGAACTCAGGGCTTGTCAGATCAGGGGAACATGATGGCCAGTTTATGACGCAACCGTGAAGAATTATTCTTTCCCCCAGAAACTAGACTGTGGCCCTTGTCGTATGAGTTGTTGCTCAATCTAGTACGGAGACAGACTGACGTCCGAGAGACCCAAACCTATTTACGCCGCCTTTTTGTTGACATTCTCGGATCTTCTTCGATACTCTCTCTTACCCGCTTAAATGCTCCTTCATTCCTAACCGAACGGGGTCTGCCACTTCGTCAAAGTTCACTTACTGAACCTTTAGACTAAAAACTGGAGAATCTCTCACATGGTATGGCCACGTTCAGTTTGAATTATTGGTTTTAGTACAAAGATTTCACTACTTGTATTCGTTTTTCAGTCGTGTAATTTTACCGGTATGATATTTAAAAAAGGTTAATTACTGAAACTTTAGTCTAAAAACTAGAGAATCTCTCCCACGGCAATGGCGACGATATGCTCCTTGAATTTAAATTATTGATCCTTGGGTTTGGTATAAAGATTTTACTACTTGTGTTCGTTTTTCAGTCGTGTAATTTTACAGGAATTATTTCCAAAGCCTCTTTATAAAATAATCTAAAAAAAGTTCATAAACGAAAAAGTTATTAAACTTTCAAATACCCTGATGACTTTTGGGACACCATGTATAATCCTAAAAGCTTACGGCCATATCACGCTGGGACACCCATTCCCATACGATAACCGAAGTTAAGCAACGTCGAGCCTGGTGAGTACCGAGATGAGTGACATCTTGGGAGTACAAGTTACTGTAAGCTTGGATGTGTGGTGGTATGGCTTACGGCCATATCAAGTTGAAACACCGGTTCTTGTTCGATCACGAAAGTTCAGCAACGTCGTGTCTAGTCAGTACCGAGATGGGTGACCGCTTGGAAATAGCAGACTCTGTAAGCTTGGATGTGGTGTAATGAATAACGGCTAGGGAGGAGAAACGAGAGAGCGGAGTTCGATTTCTAGTCTGGTGATATGCTTTTACGTGCAAATACTTTTCTTTTTTTTTTCTTCTTTTTTTTTTTTTTTTACAAATGTTTACCTAATACAAGGCCGAATAGCCACTCAAGGTAGACGGTTATGTCTGGTGCTGTCTAATGGTAAGGAAGGGCAAGATGGGAAGTTCATGATGTTGTACATTTTTTTTTTTTTACTAATGCCCACCAAGTAGAAGGCCCAAGAGTCACTCAAGGTAGAGCGTTAATGTGTGGTATTTGCGCTAGAAAGTGCTAGAAGTGAAGTTATTGTGGCTATGCAGGAAGGTTAACAGCATTATTGGGAAAAGTATGGATCTACTTCCTGTACCCCAGATATGGGTTAAATAGTAGGAATTGTACTTGAATATCATTATTATCTCCAAAAATTGTTAATTCAATAATTATTCGCAAAAAAAAAAAAGAAAAAAAAGAACTATTCCTGTAAACTAAAAGTATGTCCCGGTTTTAAATAACCTTCAAAAGATTGATAAACCGTAAAAAAAAATCGGTTATAATCATTGTTTTGTGTTATACAGGAATAAAGTTTCGCTGGCGACACTTCAGTTTGAACATAGATTGCTAGTGAGCAAACACAGGCGATACCATTATTGAACTAAATAGACCACGTGACCATAGAGGAAAAGCATATGCTTGGCATTTAACTGATCACCATCTCTACTCTATCCTCTATTAATATATGGACCGCTATTCTCTACTCTATTCACTATACTATTTCTCTATTCAGATCACTATACGGTGATTACTATTCGAGTGAGTGTTATCGAGTAAGTATTATTAGTGCGAGTGTTTTTCGAAGGCGTCTGGCACCAGTATTGTTCAACGGCGTTACTATAGTTGTATCTGCGATTACAAAGTCTCTACTACAACGAGCATTACGGAAGTGACAACGTGTTTCGTTGGCATCACAAAACATACCACAGTATTCCTTACACCAAAACAATACATTCTTACCATTCGTACTACAGTCAACATAATACCTCAATGTCTCTATGAAGTCCTAATTAGTCCCCATATGTACTAGTTCTACACTATACTGTACCTTATTCACTATAATATTTCTCTATACTGATCACTATACGAATTACTACACGGATCACTATTCGGTGGTTACTATTCGAGCGAGTATTATCGAGCAAGTACTATTAGTGCGAGTATTATTCGAAGGCGTCTGACACCAGAATTGTTCAACGGCGTTACTATAGTTTGTAACCTGCTATTACAAAGTCTCTACTACAACGAGCATTACGAAAGTGACAACGAGAATTCGTTGTCATTACAAAAGTGGCAACGAGAGTTCGTTGACATCACAGAATTTAGACAATTTTTTTTTAGCTAAACGTATGTCAGTCTTCCACGCGGTGTTTAAAGTTTTGACTTAAGTTATTGCAAAAATTGATGTTTTCTAATTAATTATATATTACGAAGTGAAGAAGGTCTTTTCTGTTTACTCTTGAAATTGATAAATGTAACCGCAAGTTCCGTGCTAATAGTTTCTTCTTTCAGTCTTCCCGCTTGTGGAAATCTGTTATACATGTTCCCCGTAGTCTGAATGTAGAATCCAACGTAGTAAGTAATTTGTGCAATGAAACAACACCAATATCTAGTAGCAGCTGTTCAGTAATTTTTAAGGTCTTCCATATCAGAGGTTGGCAGTGAATATTCGGAGAAAGTAGCAGAGCGTAGTTCAGTAGTTCTTCTGGTCATCGATATCAGAGGTCGGCAGTGGATATTCGGAGAGAAAACAAAATGGCCGCCTTTATACACGTCGGATTGAATATTCAGTGCTTTCTGATTGGTTAATCTTTTCTTGGTGGACTATAAAATGAGTCAGCTCATTTTGGTTGGCTCACTAGTATATAGGGTATCCAAAAAACTGTAACAAACTCCCTCCCGGCTTTTCTGTCAAATTTGATCTCCGAAAATGTAAAACCACTGACAATCGTTATCTTCTATCTTCTTACTTCCTTTTCTTTTATTGTTCTTTCTCCTTAATAATATTATTCTTTTCTCTTGCGTCTTAGTGGCATTATCGCCTTTCTTGGGGTGAAATGATTTTAAAAAATAACAGAGGAAGGTAACAGAAGACAAGGAGAGAAGTTCCCAAGAATATTAGAAAGTGTATTAACTGCTCTACTGGAATGTTAAAATAAGCACTGGCTGCTCAGTCAATGAATTCCTACTGGCTCCTCATAAGGAAAGGCTACCATAAGAGATGACAGCAGATACTGCACTTTGATCCCAGGCCGAAGACCAAGTATATTTACCCGGCCTCCCCACCAAAGCAGTGTCTATTTTGCACATTTACAAATCTACCATATATCCGTGCATTGAATACTGTTGCCATATCTGGTCTGGTGTTACTGTTATTCAGCCCGAGGTTCTTGACAAAATCCCAAAAAGGATCTGTCTTTTCTGAAAATATTTTCATGACAACTGTTCTGATGAGCTTTTATACACTGGTGCCCTAACCACGAAAATTTAAACATTTTACTATCTAGGTCCCGCCCTTTTACTGTTGAAATAGGTCCCGCCCTTTTACTGTTGAAATAGGTCCCGCCCTTTTACTGTTGAAATAGGTCTCACCCTTTTACTGTTGAAATAGGTCCCGCCCTCCTACTGTTGAAATAGGTCCCCCCTGTTACTGTTGAAATAGGTCCCGCCCTTTTATTGTTGAAATAGATCCCCCATGTTACTGTTGAAATAGGTACCGACCTTTTACTGTTGAAATAGGTCCCCCTGTTATTGTTGAAATAGGTCCCACTCTTTTACTGTTGAAATAGTTCTCGCCCTTTTACTGTTCAAATAGGTCTCACCCTTTTACTATCTAGGTCCCGCCCTTTTACTGTTGAAATAGGTCCCGCCCTTTTACTGTTGAAATAGGTGCCCCTGTTACTGTTGAAATAGGTCCCGCCCTTTTACTGTTGAAATAGGTGCCGCCCTTTTACTGTTAAAATAGGTGCCCCCTGTTACTGTTGAAATAGGTCCCGCTCTTTTACTGTTGAAATAGGTCCCGCCCTTTTACTGTTGAAATAGGTCCCGCCCTTTTACTGTTAAAATAGGTCCCACCCTTTTACTGTTGAAATAGGTCCCGCCCTTTTACTGTTGAAATAGGTGCCCCCTTTTACTGTTGAAATAGTTCCCGCCCTTTTACTGTTGAAATAGGTCCCGCTCTTTTACTGTTGAAATAGGTCTCACCCTTTTACTGTGGAAATAGGTCCCGCCCTTTTACTGTTAAAATAGGTCCCACCCTTTTACTGTTGAAATAGTTAAATGTTTACCGCCACTTCTGCGCTAACACTTTCTTTTCTCGCACTTCCCACCTGTGGAACTCCCTTCTGTTTCCTTGCTTCCCTGATAAATACAATCTTCAAAGATTTAAAGGCAACGTCAATCACCAATTTCTGTCTTTTTGAATCCCGTTCATTTTTTGATCTTTCCTCGATTCTCCCTATATCTAGATTTTCTCTCTCCTTCACTATCTGTGACCCTCTGCGTGCTAGTGACATTCCCGCCTTGCTTGGGGGTGAAAGGATTAAAAAAAAGAAAGCTAATAGAAAAGGAAATGTCAATATTCATCCCCACACTCCATGAATAATAGTCCTTAGTAGACTAACCTTTGTAGGGCAAGGTGTTTTGTAAAACGAAAACTAAAAATCAAAACCAACATAAAGAAAGGTAGAATAAACATTGCCTTCTTTTTTCTATATTGGTCCTCTGATACTATGACTGCTGTTTCTAGAATTAGTTTGTCAAATTTACTATTCGACAGTGTCTTTTATTGTGTATTTCAGAATTTAACTGGGACAATTTGCGAACATTGAATTTGAGTTCATCATAAACGTAATCCCGAAATACAATGTTTCACCATCAGCATCACCATCTTTTTTAGCTGTCATCTTTACATTTCATTGTTGAAAGTGATGAAAAACAGGGTTTTCTCGGTCCTTTTTATATACAGTATTTTCTTTCACTTTCACTCCATGTAACCCTCATGCGTACTAGTGGCATTCCCACCTTTCCAGGGGTTAAATGTTCTCCACCGCCTGAACCGTATTGAACTCACACTCTTTGGGTCCTGTCACTGGATCTAACTAACGCCTTTATCCACTGTGCCATGTGTCCTTGGAGAGGGGAATTAATAGGAGATAACTGATAACTGATATCCATTAGACATGGCACGTGGAACAAGAACAGTCTACCCCAGTGAGCAAAATAAAGGGTTCAGTTCGACATTCCAACCACCTGATCAAAGACCGGAGTCTACAACGGCCGAAATGTTGTGATAAATATGGCAATAAAGATGAGGACAATAGTCCGAATAATGTAAATAGTGTACATAATACCTCATCTCAAAAATATAGACAGATACTGAAAGGCCGATACGTTGTGATAAATATGGCAACGAAAATGAGGACAATAGTCCGATTAATGTAAATAGTGTACATAATACCTTATCTCAGAAATATAGACAGATACTGAGGAGTCGAAATGTTGTAATAAATATGGCAATAAAGATGAGGACAATAGTCCAAATAATGTAAATAGTGTACATAATACCTCATCTCTTAAATATAGACAGATACTGAAGGGCCGAAACGTAGTGATGAATATGGCAACACAAATGAGGACAATAGTCCGAATAATGTAAATAGTGTACATAATACCTCATCTCAGAAATAGAGACAGATACTGAAAGGCAGAAACGTTGTAAAATATATGGCTACAAAAATGAGGACAATAGTCCGAATAATGTAAATAGTGTACATAATACCTCATCTCAGAAATAGAGACAGATACTGAAAGGCAGAAACGTTGTAAAATATATGGCAACAAAAATGAGGACAATAGTCCGAATAATGTAAATAGTGTACATAATACCTCATCTCAGAAATAGAGACAGATACTGAAAGGCAGAAACGTTGTAAAATATATGGCAACAAAAATGAGGACAATAGTCCGAATAATGTAAATAGTGTACATAATACCTCATCTCAGAAATAGAGACAGATACTGAAAGGCAGAAACGTTGTAAAATATATGGCAACAAAAATGAGGACAATAGTCCGAATAATGTAAATAGTGTACATAATACCTCATCTCAGAAATAGAGACAGATACTGAAAGGCAGAAACGTTGTAAAATATATGGCAACAAAAATGAGGACAATAGTCCGAATAATGTAAATAGTGTACATAATACCTCATCTCTTAAATATAGACAGATACTGAAAGGCCGAAACGTTGTGATAAATATGGCAACAAAGATGAGGACAATAGTCCGAATAATGTAAATAGTGTACATAATACCTCATCTCAGAAATATAGACAGACACCGAAAGGCCGAAACGTTGTGATAAATATGGCGACAACGATGAGGACAATAGTCCGAATAATGTAAATAGTGTACATAATACCTCATCTCTTAAATATAGACAGATACTGAAGGGCCGAAACGTAGTGATGAATATGGCAACACAAATGAGGACAATAGTCCGAATAATGTAAATAGTGTACATAATACCTCATCTCAGAAATAGAGACAGATACTGAAAGGCAGAAACGTTGTAAAATATATGGCAACAAAAATGAGGACAATAGTCCGAATAATGTAAATAGTGTACATAATACCTCATCTCAGAAATAGAGACAGATACTGAAAGGCAGAAACGTTGTAAAATATATGGCAACAAAAATGAGGACAATAGTCCGAATAATGTAAATAGTGTACATAATACCTCATCTCAGAAATAGAGACAGATACTGAAAGGCAGAAACGTTGTAAAATATATGGCAACAAAAATGAGGACAATAGTCCGAATAATGTAAATAGTGTACATAATACCTCATCTCAGAAATAGAGACAGATACTGAAAGGCAGAAACGTTGTAAAATATATGGCAACAAAAATGAGGACAATAGTCCGAATAATGTAAATAGTGTACATAATACCTCATCTCTTAAATATAGACAGATACTGAAAGGCCGAAACGTTGTGATAAATATGGCAACAAAGATGAGGACAATAGTCCGAATAATGTAAATAGTGTACATAATACCTCATCTCAGAAATATAGACAGACACCGAAAGGCCGAAACGTTGTGATAAATATGGCGACAACGATGAGGACAATAGTCCGAATAATGTAAATAGTGTACATAATACCTCATCTCAGAAATATAGACAGATACTGAAAGGCAGAAACGTTGTGATAAACATGGCGACAAAGATGAGGACAATAGTCCATATATTAGTGTACATAATACCTCATCTCAGAAATATAGACAGATACTGAAAGGCCGAAACGTTGTAATAAATATGGCAACAAAGATGAGGACAATAGTCCGAATAATGTAAATAGTGTACGTAATACCTCATCTCAGAAATATAGACAGATACTGAAAGGCCGAAACGTTGTGATAAATATGGCAACAAAGATGAGGTCAATAGTTCGTATAATGTAAATAGTGTACATAATAACTCATCTCAGAAATATAGACAGGAAATTTTTATTGCTGCTAAAATTATTTTCAAACCTGTATTATTGGTAATATGTTTTCTAAACTAAAAACCGATTTTTATACTTTCATAATGTTTCATAGGAGTTAAATATTTTCCCATAACAGGTGTTACCACTTCGGGTCAGAGTGGACCTGGGAACACCAGCAATTCCATGTTCATTAAAATCTCCTGATCAAAGACTTTGCTGCCGGGCGTAGTTTATCGTCTTACCCAGGACGGGAAGCTTCTTCATGTCAGGGCTTTTTTTTTTTTTTGCCTGAATTTTAACTTCAGTGTGGTCATGTGTAAAATTATGAATGCTTTTCAATTTACGTTATCACACACACGCACAAACATACTATACATACATATATATGTAAAGTTTGTTCATATACATATATATATGTATATATATATATATATATATATATATATATATATATATATATATATATATAATTACATTCATAGCTATATATATATATATATATATATATATATATATATATATATATATATATATATATATATATGTATATTGTGACAAAAAAGTTAGTTGAAATGTTTAATATTGTCAGTATTCTTTCTTTTTTGCAGTTCTGTTCTGCTTGCAGATTTTTTTGTTGTTGTTGTTTGTTTGTTTATTTTGTCATGAGCAAAATAAAAAAAGGGATCGATATTTTCCGAATAAGAAATTCAAGATAAAAAAAATGAAATTGCTTACAATTATTGTAAAGTTTGGGAGAAAACACGAGAAAAACGTTTGGAATTTATGAAAATATGTTTTCTGCGTTTGCGAGTACCTCAAGGGTGGAAAGAAAGAAAGAAAGAAAGAAAGAAAGAAAGTAAAGAAAGGAAAGAAAGAAAAAAAGAAAAAAAGAAAGGAAAAATAAAGAAAGAAAGAAAGAAAATAAAATGTAGAAAAACTAAATCTGAAAGACAATACGCAATATTAGGCGGTGAAAATTAACTAGAATAAAAAATATGAATAATCGAAATGATAGCTAGCTAGCTCGATTGATAGATTAACAGTCTGAAATATATATATATATATATATATATATATATATATATATATATATATATATATAGCTATGAATAGAATTATATATAAATATATGTATATGACCAAACTACATAGATGTGAAGAAACAAGAATATATATATATATATATATATATATATATATATATATATATATATATATATATATATATATATATATAGTTGCGGCCAAAATGTTCACAACGGCAGTGTTTTTGTTAGAAAAGTAGGTATAATTTTTTATCAAAGTTGTTTTATATTCTATAATTTTTACAGACAATAAATACGGTATTAATTGTTATTGTCTGAGATTATGGTGTAATTTGAGTGGATAATACAAAAGTTATGGATGATTTAGCGACTAATGCCATTTACTCCTTTATCAATTCATCATCAGATTATTAAGCTTCGAAAGAAGGATAATTTAAGTATTGGGTCTATTGCAAAGATTGCTAACAAGTCAAAAAGTGTTGTTCACAGTATTCTTAAGGTCTACGATGATTGTGGTTCGTGTGAAGCGAGAAAGTCTACAGGTAGGCCAAGAAAAACGCCCAAGAGAGAAGATCGTGCTATGGTAAAGTTGGTTAAAAAGAACAGATTTAAAACTGCTGATGCTGTTTCTCGGGAAATGAGCATTGTACTGAAGAAAACTTTATCTCGAAAAAGTGTGTCTCGTCGTTTAGTTGAACATAACCTACAAGCAAGAGCACCTGCAGGGAAGCCACCGATCAGCTCCAAGAATAAAAAGTGTCGTCTTACCTTTGCAACCGAACATGTGTTGGGGTCTCAAAGAAAAATGGCAAACGGTGCATTTCAGTGATAAATCTAAGTTTAGGTTATTTGGCTCAGATGGGAAAAGGTACGTTCGTCGAAAAATAGGTGAAAAATTGTCGCCTAAATGCCTTAGGACTAGTGTTAAATTCGGTGGAGAAAGTGTCGTGGTTTGGGGGATGATATCTGGAGATGGTGTGGGCCCTTTGGTGCGATTACATGGAAAAGTAAATGCAGGAGTTTATAAACAACTTGTAAAAGATCATGTCTTGCCTGTGCTGAGAAATTCAACTAAGCGACCACCCATATTCATGCAGGACAATGCCCCATGTCACAAGGCTAAGTTGATCATGAGCTTCCTCAAGGCTGAAAAGGTTATTGTTATGGATTGGCCTGCTCAAAGCCCAGATGTGAATCCTATTGAAAATGTGTGGAATATTCTAGGAGAACGTTCGAAAGCCAGAAATCCTAAAACAACCGAGCAATTATGGAATGCCCTTCAGGAAGAATGGAATAAGATCACTCAGCAAGAAATTGAAAATTTAATTTCCTCATGAAGTCGAAGATGCCAAAGTTTGATTGAAGCTAAAGGGCTTCACACTAAATATCAAATAATTCCAGTATTCTCTGTCATTTTTTTTATTATTTTGTTATTTTTTCAACCGTACTGATCATTTTGGCCGCCATGGGTTTTGCAGTAAATCACTAAATCATCCATAACTTTTGTATTATCCTCTCAAATTACACCAAAATCTCAGACAATAACAATTAATATCGTATTTATTGTCTGTGAAAATTATAGAATATAAAAAAAAACTTTGATAAAACTTATACCTACTTTTCTGACGAAAACAATACCGTTCTGAACATTTTGGCCGCAACTATATATATATATATATATATATATATATATATATATATATATATATATATATATAAAAGTGGACATGGAAGTCAGCACTTAGAGGCGACAGTCTGTTTCATGCTAGTGCAATCGTCAGGCGACTAGTGCTGTTATTTTTCTCGGCTGTTTATATAAGGGTCAGTGGTGCATTATGGGTAGTATATTTTGGCGGGTACTTTTACAGTTGCACCGAGAACATGGCACAAATAATAAAAAAGCACAACAGAAAAATTATTAACAAACCACACGAACAAATTAAACCCACGTGCAACTGCAGAATAAAAAACGAATGTCCCTTAAACGGTAATTGTTTACAAAACAACGTAATCTACCAAGCCACGACAAAATCAGCAGATAATGAAGAAAAAGTATACATAGGAGTAACCGAAGGACCATGGAAACAAAGAAATTATGTACACAAAATGTCTTTCACAAATAGTAAATATGCGAACAGCACAATGCTTTCTAAATATATCTGGGAAATAAAAAACAAAACACACACCACACCAAAAATATCTTGGAAAATAAGGAAAAAATCATCAGCCTACAACAACCTATCAAAAACTTGCAAACTTTGCTTGGAGGAAAAAATAGCTATCATTACCTTCCCAGATCAAAATAAATTATTAAATAAAAGATCCGAGCTAATCTCAAAATGTAGACATGAAAACAAATTTTTACTACGTAACTTAAAATAGAGAAATAAATAAATATATAAACAAACAACAATAAAATAAGCAAAATAAACTACTCCAAACAAATCACAAAACCACACCTGTTAGAATATGCGAAATAAAATCAAAACAAAAGAACGGACGAAAGTTATAACTGTTATACAAATAAAAATAAAAATAATAAGCAAAACAATTTGACCCAAATAAATAAGCGAACAAGCGATTTCCGGTAAATGGCGGCCATTATAGACTACCAAGAATAAGCTATATAAACAAATTTTTTTACTACGTTAACCAAAAACACCGATCAAAATAAAAGAATAAATAAATAAATATATAAAATAAAAAATAAAAATAAAAAAACAAACAAAAAAACAAGCAAAATAATTTGACATGAATAAATAAACAAATAAGCGACTTCCGGTAAAAGTACCCGCCAAAATATACTACCCATAATGCACCACTGACCCTTATATAAACAGCCGAGAAAAATAACAGCACTAGTCGCCTGACGATTGCACTAGCATGAAACAGACTGTCGCCTCTAAGTGCTGACTTCCATGTCCACTTTTATATTTACACACGCTCTATCTCTGATATTGAGCACTTTACCCCATAAATATAGCACACTTTAAGACTATATTTCTGCATATATATATATATATATATATATATAGCTATGAATGTAATTATATATATATATATATGTATGTATATGAACAAACTAGAAAAATAGATGTGAAGAAACTAGAAATATATATATATATATATATATATAGCTATGAATAGAAGTATATACATATATGTATACGAAGAAACTAGATAGACAATTGTGAAGAATCTAGAAATACATATATATATATATATATATATAGCTATGAATAGAATTATATATATATATGAACCAACAAGATAGATGTGAAGAAACTAAAATATATATATATATATATATATATATATATATATATATATATATATATATATATATATAGCTATGAATAGAGTATATATATATATATATATATATATATATATGTATATGAATATACTAGATAGATAGATATAAAGAAACTAGGAATATATATATATATTTATATATATGAATAGAATTATATATATATATATATATGGACAAACTATATAGCTAGATGTGAAGAAACTAGAATTATATATATATATATATATATATATATATATATATATATATATATATATATATATATATATATAGTGAGAGTGGCAAATTCTGGAATAGAATGCTTCCAAAGCAAACCGTAAGTAAAATATATCTTATATATGTTTCCCCCACATATGATGTAAGCAGGTGACCACCAGGGTCCCCTTCTTGGTTCAACCCTTTTTCTAGTTTACATTAATAACGTGGCTAAGATATACTCCGATCATTTGAGAAGATCTATGCTGAGGATATGAAGGTATATGAATGTACCTCCAAAACTCGAGATGACCAGAGCTTGGCAGCTGATCTCACCTCTGATCTAGCTCTAACAGATCAGTGGGATTAAAACTGGCTGGTCACATTCAATGCCACTAAAACCAAAAGAGTTACATTTCATCACAGCAGATCAGACATCAGACACGGTGAGCGGATGTCTTCTCGAGGTGGCCCCCTGCCTTGAGATGATATTGGGCCTCAAACTAACACCCGACCTTATGTCGAATTCCTAGATACGATCCATCGCTAAAGATGCAGGCTCTCTGTGCCCTGCTAGTAAATATGAGTCCTCATACTATCCTCTACCTTGATAAGAGCCAGATGTGTCCAAAAATTGAGTACTGTCGACATATTTGGGCAGAAGTTTCCCAATTCTCACTTTCTTGTCAAATGCGTCTCCCGAGTCCTTGTTGGAGAAGAATTATTTCCCACAGTCCAACCTCTTTCTCACAGGCGGGATATGGCGAGCCTCTCTCTGCTCTGTCGCTATTACAATGGAAAGTGCTCGGACGAACTGCATCTTCTGGTTCCACCAGGTCTAACCTTAACAGCAAGAACACGCCATGCCACTTACATAGCAAACCAGCCACATTCCTCCCGCATTCCATCGGCGAGAAGTAAGTTCCACTCGAACAATTTCTTTCCGCGAACCACTGCCCTATGGAACAGAATCCGTGGCGTATGTTTTCTCGATCACTACAATCTTAACCTGTTCAAGTCTAGAGTTAACCATTATCTTCCCCTCCTGTCCATGCAAAATACCCCTTATTTTAAACATCTAACGAGAAGAGCCCACGAGCCTTCTATAGAGTGAATCTTATTCTAAAAAGCAATCTTCACACGAGTGGGCCATGAATTTTCGTATATCACGATAAACGGTTGTTCTACCGGTAGGCCCGTGCCTTGAGCGTCTATTAGAACCCAAGCTCAACTCAGACCTCACACAGCTTTATTGCTGAGGATGCCAGTAAAATGACCGGTTTGGTACCGCTCCAGCAAGTACCTGACTCCTGTTGTTCTCTGTTTTTACAAGAACCAGATCAGGCCACTAATAGAGTATTGCTTTCCCACGGACGAAACTTTGCAAACCTATCGCTAATCTATCGTTATTTCCATTGCAGACGAATTTCATTCCTAAGTTCTTCCAGTTCTAACCTTCACCGCTAGGGGCCGCTACGCCACGCCCATTGTAGCGAACCACCCTCATTCTCTTGCTTCTTCCATTGGTGAGATGTAAGTTACACTCGAACGTCTTCTTCTCACGGACCGCTACTTTACTCTGAATAGGATTCCTCACTATAATCTTAACCTGTCAGCTCTAGGGTTAACCGTTATCTTCCCCACATATCTCAATAAAGTATACTTCTTAATCTGTAAAACTCTATCTTGAGTGGCTCTTGGGATTTGAACAGGGTGAACATTATTGGAAAAACAAACAAGCAAACAATAAATACTCTTCACGCTATCTTGCCATTTATCAGAACAACGTGCACTTAGGCACCCGATGACAGGAGATCATTTCCGTTTATATCAATTACTGCGACATATTGCAATGTTATCCGCACATCCTGATTTTTTAGTGCAGGGGGAAGGTGCTTCTCAAAGGTGTTTTTGCGAACTGTCCCATGACGAGGACACGTACTATACACAGGTCCCTTTTCTCAAGAGAAATCAACCGGATTTTCGGAGAGCACATATATTGTCATCCGCAGACAGACTGTTTCGCTGTATCAGAGCTCTTCAGTTTGGCTAGACGTCCGATTGCTTCAAGGAAGGATCGAAATCCGACCGATTTGGCATCAGTCAGAGGTCCTACCCCTAGACAATCGTCGCACGGCAGAGAAAAGGGGAAATTTTAACGCTTTCTATGCGAAATACGCCAGTGGCCCGGAGAGCTCAATTCAGTTGAAGTGCAATGCATCAATAGCAGTAGGAAAATACCCATTATATATATATATATATATATATATATATATATATATATATATATATATATATATATATACTAGGTGTAACAGCAAAATTGTCCAATTCGTGTAACATCATAATTGCCCAATAACTAGATTAAGATTTGAACCGTTTTATCATAAAAATGATTAAAGATATTTTACTGGAATTCGCCGAGGTTTTTATAATACAAGTGGTCACTCCTTTAAGCAATGAGAATGTATAATTGCTCTACGAGCTTAAAAGAAGAATCGGGATGAAATCGATCATAAACGAAAATAACATGTTCGTCATTAATTGACCCCGCTAAGGATCATTTCCCAACCTATTCAAGATGATCTTCGCCCTCTCTAACATTCTAACTTTCTGTCCTGGAGTAAAAATGTGCCTCAAACGTTTGACGTACGATTTCATTGTCATGCTTTTTTTTTCACTAATCTTTGGACTGTCAGAGCTGAAACTCATCTCCCACGTGCCAAACGTCTTATGAATTGATTTGGAGTCAACTCTGATCAGAAGATACGTCTACGAGCTTGTCTAAATGGACGGGATGTGACAAGCCTCTCACTGTTCTATAGCTACTTCTATGGAAAGTGCTCGGACGAACTCCATTCCCCAGTTCCACTTCACGCCTAAGAACCATGATGCCATGCCTATTGCAGCGAACAACCTTTCTTCCCTTCCCATTACTTTTGTCAGATATACAGCTTCTTCCCACGAACCTTGGGGAACCGACTCCCATGTGGATGCTTCCTCGATCACCACAATCGAAACCTGTTCTACGTTTAACCGTAATCTTTCACACATATCAGCATTAAGATGTACCTTTTACTCTGTAACCCTCTATCTTGAGTGGCTCTTGGGATTTGTATAGGGTGAACATTATTGTAAAAAAAAACAATAATTACTCTTCATGCTGGCTTGCCATTTATCAGAACAAAGTGCAGTTATGCATCAGTTGACATGAGATCATTTCCGTTTATATCATCCCTGCGACATATTGTAGTGCTGGTAATGATATCCGCAAACCCTGACTTTTTAGTGCAGTGAGGAAGGTACTTCTCAAAGGTGTTTCTGAGAACTGTACCATGACGAGAACACGTACTACCCAGAGGTCTCAGCCCGGAGCCCGGGAGTGCCCACTCTGATCAAAAGATACGTCTACGATCTTGTCTAAATGGATCATTACTTACAGTCGAACACTTTGGACGATTTTTCTTTGATATTTTAATTTTTTTTGTCGGCCACCAACGGGGTGTGATACAATCTTCGTTACAAGACATTGACAGATGTGGCAAGTAATTTAAAAAAAAAATTGAACGAACATAGAGTGCAAAGAAAATGTTTGTCTTCCTACGATGGAGCTTTCTTTCGGGAATTGAAGATACATACGTGACGCCACACACAAATCAAGCAAATTAATCGAAAGGGGAGGGAGAAAGAAAGAAAGAAGGAAAGAAAGAGAGAGAGAGAGAAAAGAGAGAGAAATAAGGAGAGCCGATTTTGCCCGAAAGAAGAAATTAAATTTATAGAAAAGGACGATATCTGTGAATAATTTGAAAGAAAGACTAAATGTTAAATGAACATCTTTTGCAGAAGGAAGAAGAATGAAGGAAAAGCCATTAAAAAACTGAAGGACATTTTGAAGCAATGAAAGTATCAAAGATTTGGCAGCTGCCTTTTTGATATTGGTAAATAGGGAATTTAATGAAGCTTGAAATTCTACGCAGCAAAGTTGAATATTTTAAAACGTTTACAAATACTGTTTTCATTGGAAAATATAACTACTTTATATATTCATGTAAAATCCATATATATATATATATATGTATATATATATATATGTATGGATTTACACACATCATACTCACTCACTCCCTAAGAACCAAATAACACACACACTTAACAGAGACACATCCCCTTTCCAGGAACAAATGACCAAGGGAATTCAGAGCAGCATGAATCCATCCAGCTCTTATCTTAAATAACAACTTAAAAGAGACTGTTTGACCAACACAAGGGCTGACCAAAATTCATGTTAAAAAAATAAATAACAAAAACAAATGAAAACTACAGACAAAAGTTCATTTTCTCCATCAAGACTTTCATTTCTGTAGTTCACTGCTACCAGCAAGCAGAAATTTTTTTTTCTGCTGATGATGTCAATGTTGGCCGAAACTAGTCGAGGAATCTAAATGAAATAATAATAAAAACGAAAGAATATTAATCTGAAGTGTGTCTGAAGATTTTAATTTTTTAAATATTTTTATTGTTCAATATATATATATATATATATATATATATATATATATATATATATATATATATATATATATATATATATATATAGCATAATGAGAAGCCACGTATACTTTCTTAATATGTATATAATATAGAAAAAACAACTGAAAAGTTGCAAATTAAAAAAATTGAATGTTTTTTTGTGAAAGTGTTTATTTATATTTATATAGATATATATATATGATATTTCAGATCTTTCATCAGAAATGACTGTTTTCAGAAGTTTGTTTACAGTAAGTAAGTATAAATATATATATATATATATATATATATATATATATATATATATATATATATATATATATATATATTTGAATTTGACAAGGTCCGACAATTTATTTAAAGACATTTTATGATATGTTTAACGTTCTTTTTATAGATACTAGTATATAACAACTTAAATTTCTATGAAAATTTCATGGACATTCAGGCCGGTAAATGTTATTTAATACTATTTATTATAAAACAGAGCATTTGCTTAAATACTTGTATCTATAAAAAGAACGGTAAACATATCATAAAATGTCTTTAAATATATATATATGTATGTATATATATATATATACAGATGGCTAGAGGATTTCTGGAAGATAACGCTATTAAAGCAAGCATTGATTGGAATTAAAATGTTCCATGTGAAGAAGGACATCATTAACCGTAACAATTGTGCACTTATCTGTCTTTATTCTGAGTTTCACGGATACACTATCAAAACATGAGTAAATTGATAGTAATTTTATAATGGAGCCGCCGGCGAGTTGTAATTACAACCGACGTCCGAATGCATCAAGTCGGGATCGAAACCAGACCGATTTGGCATCATTCAGAAACCCTGCCCCTAGCCCAGGGGTAGGGTCCCTGACTGATGCCACGTCAGAAAGAAGGGGTATTTTAACATTTTCTATACGAAATACACCAGTATCCTGGAGACCTCAATTCAGTTAATGCGTTAAAAAAAACTTTTTATCATATATATATATATATATATATATATATATATATATATATATATATATATATATATATATATATA